>PVLD010009985.1:0-73431 GCA_004027595.1 Dinomys branickii | reverse complement strand
CAATCTCATTAATTGATATTGGGTTATTCAGGATTTTTACGTCTTCCTGATTCAATTTTGGCAATTTGTACCTTTCTAGGAATGTGTCCATTTCTTCTGTATTTTCTATCCTATGGGAATACAGATTTTCAAAGTAGGTATTAATGATCTTTTGTATTTCTTTTGGATCTGTAGTGACTTCCTCTTTTTCATTCCTTATCGCATGAATTTGAGATCTTTCCCTTCTTTTTTTGATAAGGTTGGCTAGGGGTTTATCAACTTTATTTACTCTTTCGAAGAACCAACTCTTTGATTCACTAATTTTTTGTAGAGTTTTCTTACTGGATGAAGACTTGCTGATACATTGTTAATAGCTATGGTCTTCGTGTCAGGTTCATTCCATCTTTTTATTTTAACATTACTTCAGACCAAACCCAGGACCTTCACACTGAACTACATCCCAAATCCTTTTTTAGTTTTTGAGACAGGGTCTCGCTAAGTTGCTAAATTGCCTTGGGTGGGCTGGAACTGTGATCTTCCTGCTTCAGCCTTCCAGAGTGCTGGGATTACAAACTTGCACCACCATGAAGCGCTAGCTTTGTTCATCTTTAACTTTGTATCCTTTGACCTCCCCTTTATCTCCCCTACTCCCAAGCAATAAACACAACATGCTACAAGAAAGCCCCCCAAGGACTCTGTGTTCTACCCACGAACAGACATTAGTGTTGGAAAGAATGTTATTTTCTTTGGAGTTTTAGTTAATGGAAGTCCCTTAAGAGCATGGGTATTACTTAGCATATCACCTTGAAATGCAAATTTTAAAAATTATTATTTATAAAAGTAAATATTTCTTCTTCTAAGACAAAGATGGTATGTAACAACCTCCAAAATAACCAAGTTCCAGTGATATTTTTGAAATGATTAATACTATACACAAGGATGGTCAAAAATATTACATTTTTTTGGCAAATTGCTTTGGTTTTGTAATTCTAAAAGAGGAACCTCTATTTCACAATCACTTAAACTGTGGTGTTGAGTTTTTAAAAAAAAATGAGTCACAGTAGGAGGTTTACCATTCAAAACGAATTAAAAAATAAAGCTAACTGGAAATATTGAATGGACCCTATGGTTTGTTTCTGGGAAGTCTCATTTGTAAATCTTCCAATTAGAAAAGTGGCTTGTGACTCAGATTATTTAAGCCTTCCTAGTTACATTCTGCCCTTCAATAGTGATTTTACCAAATATGCAGGGAAAACCGTATTGTAGGAAGTGATTAAAAGATGATTAAATGAAGATGACGTAGCTATGAATAAGTCAAACGGATGAAGCAGAAGTAGTGCTCCTTCATTTTAAAGTCGTTTGTAAGAGACTCTGGCAGTAGTTACTCAATTATCTGCTTATAGTAAAGTGCAGAGTCTGCGTCTTTACTTTTAGAACATGAAGCTAAGCAGACAGAGACTAAACGCTGTGCAGTTAGAAGTTCCATGTAAACGGCAGAGTCTTACAGCACCAGAAAAGGACTTTGTAGGAAGGCACTAAAGGAGCGAGAGCCTGGTGCTTTCGGATCAGCTAAGCATGCTAACAAATTAAGAGTAGTAACAAATAAGCATACTAGCCAGATAAGCAAACTAGCAAAGCTGTGTTAAAAACAAACTTAAGTGGGTCTTCTCTACATCTTTGAAGGATGAACTATATGAACAGAGGCAAAATTAGCCAGTCTAATGAACGAAATAAACCCATCAAGTATACTTTATTAACTGTATATACTTACCAGAAACCAGTCAATTTTTAATTTTTTTATTTTAAAGAGAGAAAAAATAAAAACGATACAGAATTTCAAAACAAAATGATAGGAAATTAACCATAATTATATTACACATTCTTATCATCAAACCCTGTAGATTACAAGATACAGGCATGCAAAACTGATTCAACAATGTAAGCACTAACTGTTCCTTTCAATCAACTAATAGAAATTAGTAGTGCAATTAACTTCGCCATCTTGTGTGTGTGTTATATATATGTATATACACACATAGGGATTTCCCCCTTTTCTCCTTCCCCCCTTTTCCCCTTTCTCGTTTTGTCCTTTCCGACACAGTTTCGGTCAGCCTTCTGGCTGTCTACGTGCAGTTGCAAAGGGCACCTTCTCTCCCCCCCAACCCCAGCCCGTTACCTGGGATCTGAGGACTCCGGGCGGTAGGTCCAGGTGACGCCCTGCGCCGCCACGTAGAACTCCCGGAGCACCCCCGCCGGGCCCGCGCGGACTCCCCAGCTCGCCAGGCCGGCGCCCAGGGCCAGCAGCACCCAGAGACGTGCGCGGCCCGGAGACATGATCCTCGGCGCAGGTGCCGGCCGTCTGCGCCGCAGCCTCGTCCCTCCAGCCTGTGGGGCGGGCGCCCCGGAATCAGGGTCACGGCCCCGAGGACGGAGGTATTGATTCGGCAGGGCGAGCAGGACGGTGACTGTGTCGCCGCTGGAACCCTCCCGGGGTCAGTGCCCGGCTCCCTCCCCGCGCCCGCCCTGCGGGCCGCAGAAGCCGCGGGGTCGCAGATCAGACCCTCGGATCCCTGCGGAGACCTGGCGCCCTCGCCCTGGAGTCAGTGCCCTGCTCGTGGGCGTGGAAACAGTGCCCTCAGGCCGCAGGATGCCTCCTGCCCTGAGTCACTTTACCAGGGCACAGCTCTGGGTAACGGCTTGTTACCATTGTCGCGGGGGCGGCGGTGGGGGGCGGCGCAGCAGGGGCTTTGGCTGCGATGCCAGAGGTGCAGAATTCAGACCTACTTGTTCCCTGTGTGGTGTGGGGCAAGTCACTCTACTCTCTGGATCGGAGTTACTCCTTCCTCTTTTAAGTCTGTCACCCTTATTTTAATGTCTTTTATCTTTACTTTAGGAAAATGTTGACACCCTGGCAAAGCAGCCCATTTTTGGTTTCGAGCTTTTTTTGTTTTTTGTACTGGACATGGAACTCAGGGCCTCTCACTTGCCAGGCAGGCGCTGTGCCATGGAAATACATCCCGGATCCCCAATTTTTAATTTAACTTTATTTTATTAGAATATGTTTGCAGTATCCCCTTCATTCCCTCTCCATCCCTTCATCTTTGGATTCCCTTCCCATTTGAGAAAGATCTACTTCCCTATTTCCTATTTTCTGTCTTTTATTGTGCTCTCTGTTTGTATTTTAGGCTTCTCATGTAAGAAAAACCACGTGGTATTTAAACTTGTCTGATTTATTTCCCTTAACCTTATAGTCTCAAGGGCCACCCATTTTCCCACAAATGACTCGTTTATTTGCCTTTGTGGCAGAGGGTATTCCGTGATGTGTTAAGTGCAGAGTTTTCTTATCCATTCTTCTGTTCATGGACATATTGGCTGCTTCCAAGACTCAGCCATTATGAGTTGTGCCGCTGTAAACGTGGGTGCACACGTTACTGTGGGATGAAGTCTTTAAGTAAAGTGTAGTTTTGACATCTGCAAACAAATGGGAGAGTAATCTTTCCTGATAGGTTATCGGGAGGATAAAAGGATCCTGTTAATGCAGTGCTCCTAGCATTTACAGAGCACACAGCATGGACTTGTTTCTAATTACACTTCCTGTGCTCAGGGCCTCTGATACTTCAGGAAGGAGCTCACTGTCTTGCCCTGCCTTGAATTTTACTTTTCCGTTGATAGAGGATCTGAGAAGTGTGTTATCTGAAGCATCACGGTGACCCGAGCTTCTGCCTATGCTTTATGGCATCAATGCATGTAGCAAGTTGTATCCCAGTGACATCTCAGAAAATAACATCAGGTTCCTCAGCAGCATATTCCCTACCCTGTCTGTGTGCACATTCCCTGACAGCATTCGACATGGAGTGCCCATTCTCTCCCTCTTTCTTTGCCCAGTTTTTAGAGTCTGTAGTCTTAACCTTCTTCCAGATTCTGGACTCAATTGTTACTTTTCATTTTATGAATTTCAATACCACTGTTCAAATTATAATTACCCTTTAGCTTTTCTGTGGGAGGTGCTAGGATTGAGCCTAGGCCTTTGCACTGAACCACACCCCCAGCCCGTTATTTTATTATCCTAACCTACCCAGTCTTGCTAAATTGCACAGGCTAGACTTGACTTGGGGATCCTCCTGCCTTGCCTCCCAGAGTGTTGGAATTATAGGTGTGCACCACTACATTGAGCTACCCTTTATTATTTCATGTAGGTGCTTATTGAATCCCCAACTAGATTATACACTACATAAGAGAAGGAATGATGCCTTAGGGTTGTATATCTACAAAACCAGTGGTTCCTAAGGGTGTTAGACCATCAGAATTCCCTGGGAGCTTTCACAGGTGTAGATTCTGGCTTGAGGGACTGGGCTGAGAACCATTGTCATATAATACCTAGCCTAGCGATTCACACTTGAGGACTGGCATCAGGGATGCTTGCTATTGGCAGCATCTCTGAGAAACTTTTGGTGAGCATCATGTCTCTAAGTCCCAGGATTCCTACCACAATTCTTGCAAGATCTTTGTGGCTCTTTAGTTAACCCTTTTGCTGTTTAGATTTGTGTGTTTGCTTGTGTGTATCCAGTCTACCTGGCGAAGTCATCAGATTACATTTCCTTGCAACAAGATAATATGTTGTTTGGCTAATGTTTGCATTAACTTCAGATAAGCACTGTGTAGTTTTTCAGTGACATATTTATTAAACACGGGATTTAAATAACCGGTAAAACACATCCATTCTTCTCTGTGGAACATTAAGATGAAGGCTTTTTCTGCTTCTCGGATCTCACGGAGCAGAGGTGTGGATATGTATTTGCCATCTCACTGAACAGTTAAACTGTAATTGAGGCAACTATATCCGTGCACTACATTGACGGTAAACAGCATGATACACACAGACCTTATTGGACAGAACATAAATAGAGGAATATAATATTAGGTGGGAAATCTCTTTACTTATAGGTTTAAATATTGGTCTCTGGGTTCTTCGATGAAGTTCCACGGTAACATGTCCTTCGTACCCTTGGCGCCATCTAGAGTCTCCTCTAGAAACTTCAGCAGCGTTTTAAGGGCCCTCAGAGATAGCAACCACTGGAGACTCCTGGAGATCCTCTAGGAGTTCTCTCATGTTAGATATGCTCCTGCCTTCCAACAGCGTAGAAGAGGCCTACTTTCCATCCAGAATTAACGAGACATCTCCCTTTTATTTCTCCACAGTCTTGTCTTCTAGTGAATCAGATGCTCCAGTCTCTAAGTAGTATTTCCGGAAGAGCCAGGTTGAAGTCCACAGACCACAGTCAAAACATTTGCTCCTGGCTTCTCTGGCCGGTGTCTTAGGAAGAAGGGAGGAGGAGCAGGAAGGAGGTGGGTGGAGAGGCGAGAATGTGGCGCAGTCCTTCCACTCTGGCCCAGAGCATATCTGCAGGAGTATCCCTGTCCTTTATCCACAGTATGTACAGACACCTGTAACAGATGTGCTCCAGATGAAGTCAAGTCTAACAGGAAGTTTCACGTTCCTTAGCAGGATCCTGAGAGTCTGGAGGAGGTGACTAGGAAAAGGGTGTGTCTCTGAAAATAAAACCAAAGAAATGAAAATAAGTATCTTTTCCTTAAAAAAAACTGAAACAAAGCAAGGAATCTTTCGTCGTATCTATCCCTTGAAGCTCAAGGTAAACGCTTCCTAGGTTCCAGGTTTGCTGCCATCTGAGCTACTTTTCCTAGGAAACTCAACTATCTCTACTGTACTCTTTGAGATAAGGATGGTATCAGATTCTCTGTTTCCCCGGCAGGTAGCATGAGGGAGGGTGAGGCAACACCACGGTGTCAGTAGCAAACAGCAGCCAATAGTGAGAATGTGACGCATCCTGGAACAAACTGTGTATCCTGAGAACATCTCTCCCCTGGAGGAATGGAAATACTTGAACAAGTTCACTGTTACTACTCTATTGTCCTGTTTACCTCCTGTTGCCAATACAGTTTCCTTCATGGCCTGAAAACTGAATACATAACTAAGACTGAATACATGACTATGTAAAAACAGTTAGGCTTTCTGTTGTTCTAGTTCCTTAGAAAAGCTATGTGTGGGCACTTATTTACTCTTTTATTCATTTATTTTTTTTTTTGGCATGTGCTTTTAATCCCAGCTCTCCAGGAAGCTGAGGCAGCAGGATCACAAGTTCCAGCCCACCCTTGGAATTAGCACCTTAGTGAGATTCTGTCTCAAAATAAAAAGGGGCCCGGGATACAGTTCAGTGTGAAGGCCCTGGATTCAATCTCCAGTATGAGAAAACAATCTTCATAGGCAACTTACCTTATGGGTTTGGGTCAAACGCAGTGTTTGTGAAAACTCCATATGTACCTAGGTGGCTGAAGAACAAAAAAAAGAAAGTATACTTGTTAGTCTTCAATGCAGTCCGATGCAGAGATACTCTAGCAATTGTTTCTAAAGAATGGCAGTACTGCCCCCCGGACTCTTTTCTAATGACATACAGGAAACAGGGGCCAAGGTTACTGGATGTTCAAATAGGTGCAGAATATAGAAGAACTGTCCCGCTTTCCACACAACTTTGCAACATCTGTTCAATACGCATACAGGCAGAAACCGCTGAGCCTGGAACTGATCCACTCTACACATAATTAAGTGGTTTTGGCATCTTTAAATGAAATTGGTGCATGCGCTGAGGGGAGATTATCATAGGCCTTACAAACATTTGCCAAAGTCATTTACCACTCTGAAAAATAAGGCTGTTGTGGACTATGCCTGTGATGCTGCCGGTGTCACTAATACGGTATCCTCCGGCAGGCAGTCCAACTGGCTGCTGCTTCCTCACAGTTCTGCTGGGAGAATTCTGCAAGCTTCTACCAACCTCAGAGCATCTGCCAGCATAGTGAGGAAGCTTTAGCATTTTGTTTTTCTTGTAAATCACTTTCCTCGATGTTTTAATTAGGGCATTTGTTGATTTTTACATTGTTGCTGGGATATATCATCTGCATGTTTTACTTCATGAGAATAAAAAGCATGGAAAAAGATTTCGTTTTAAAAAGGCAGGCATTATATGTTATGATTTATATCTAGATGTTTCTCCCAAAGCCTCATGGGCTCATAGATGCAGCTTTGGGGAGCGACTGGATCGTAGTTATGTGATACTGGATCATACATGTGTGATACTGCATTCGCCCTCTGGTTTGCTTAGCATAGTTCCGAGTGTGAGTGATGGACTTGCTGAACGTGGAGTGGCACAAACCAGTAGGCTTGTAGCCTGGATGGAATACGAAAGGAAAGGAGAGGGAAGCCTCCCTGCTTCCCGTGTGCCGGTGCCGCGGACTTTCCCTCCTTGGTCCCGCCCCGCGCCCTGCCACCCTGCCTTCCAGCCAGCTACTGTGGACTGAAACCTCTACAAACTGAGCACTAAAAGAAACCTTTCCTCCTGTAACTTGTGGGGGTCGGGCGTTCTGTCCCAGCACTGAGAAAGTGATTAAGACACTGTGTGACCACCCTGCTCTAGTGGGTGAGAAAGTGCAGCTCACACAATGTACCTAGGTATAGAACATTTCCATCTTACCTGTGAGGGCTCAAGGGGCATTTTCCATCGTCTGAAATAAGAGAGAAAATATAAATGGTTGGTTTAAAAGGAAAACAAATTATATGGAGGGGAAGAATTATTAGCGGTAGATATTACTGGGGACAGTCAGTAGGCTGGTTTTAGATAGGCTTATTCCATGGGAGCATTGGGAACCATGTTTCCCTGACAGGCAGGGCTTGTTTTAGGCTAAATTAAGTATTTTACAGGTTTTAACTCCAGAGTCCTCTCACTTCCTTCCTCTCGCTTTTCAGTACGAAAATCTCTCCTCACACCTCTGAGGCTAGCAGCTTCTTTGTCCCTGAGGCCTCTGTGGCTGTGTTCTTTGTGGTGTTCCTCCCTCCCTGGGCCTCCTCATTCCCTTAGCTTCATTGAGGCAAGCGAATCACACAAACAAATCTGAACCAACAGAGCAGTTCATGTTTTCCTTCCCTCTAATATGTGTGAGCGGGGATTTCCTGTCTTAATCCAAGCAGGATTCTGAGGGTTTTATTTTCAGTCATGGTTGCAGCACTTTCCTATTATTTGGTCATAGAAAATTGAGGAGTCTGAAAACCATGTGGGATAAGTCCAGGAAAAGTCTCCCATCCACAGGAAATGAATTTATTTATTATTAAAGGTATCAGAGGGTGGGTGATTTCTAGTCCTCTAGTCCTCTTCCAACTTAGAAATGTCTGAAGGGAAAGAAAGGAAAACTCTCCGGAGACAGTAAGATCTCAAGTTTGTATCCTTCCAGGGCTATATTGCAGGAGAGAGACAGAGACAGAGATAAAGACAGAGAGAGAGAGACAGAGAGACAAAGAGAAAGAGGGAGAGGAGGAGGAGAGGAAGCAGGAAGGAGGAAAGAGCGAGAGGGCAGGAGAGATGGTGTGAACAGGAGGAAATAGTGCGATTCCTACACGATTGTGAGGATTCAGGTTTTCGGAATCCTTCCTCCTTCTGGGTTGGTTAAGCAAACCAGTTTTGCACAGAGGCGTTAAATGTAGGTGCTAATACAACTCTCTGGTCTCTCGGCAGAGTGTTGCCTGCTGTCTGCTGTCTTGGTTGCCTGCCCATGCGAGCAAATGTGAGGGTGCTTCGGAAGAACAGTCCCAAAGTGGCTGCAGCTTTGTGAGCGGAGAGAGAGAAGAGGAGGGAACATGCGTCCCTGACTCTGAGTAGCAAGAGTGGATGTTGCAGCTCTCACGTTCAGTGAGGGTTCCATCAGGCATTTAACGTAACCACATTCATGTACGTGGGTTGAGCATCCACTGTCCTTCTGATGCCCCTCGCTACTTTTTCTTTCCTGTGTCTTGGTACATGTTTGCAGTGCATAATGATTGTTCACTGTGGGGAGTTGCTACGTGGACACGACACATCTTTATTCTGTCTGCTTCTCCGCCCCCCCCCCAGGTACTTTTGAGGAGGAAAGGTAAAAGGAGAGCCGTCCTATCTCATGGACAAGTTTATAAAATTATGCAAGGCTGTCACCGCAGAGTGAGAAAGGGCGCCTCACACCTGGAGAGACGGGTGGCTCCCTTCTTCTATTTCTAGATGAAAGATCTTTTTTCTGACCAACAGTTTCCCTTATAAAGCGTCTTACGACTTCTGTCACTTCCCCACTTACATCCTGCATCGCCTGCACAAGTGTGCAGAAGAAAATGCAGACGTGCGAGCTTGGCATGGCCGGTCCCCACCAGGCAGCTCAGCCCCCTTTGTCGCCTGCCTCTCCCCTAAGCCCCTTTGAACTCGCAGGCACGGGGTGCTGAACCATTCTGCAAGGTATTTCGGTCTTTCATGACTTTTCTCATGCCATGTTCTCTATTGGAACTCTATTTCTGTTTTCTACCATTGGACAGATCCCTCTGCCTTCAGAGCTAAGCTTGAGAAGAACGTTCTGACCTTCTGCTTTAGTCACCCTGTTCTATGTTGCCTAATAACCAGGTCCCACATACTTTTGTCGTCACACTTACCCCACGTCAGCATATGCACTGATTTAACTTGTCTGCCTCCTCTATTGGCTTACACCTGGATGGCGGGAACCATCCCGGGGGTTCCTTGGCCTACCAGAGTAATCCATAAATGGCTAATGCTTGAAGGAATGAATGAGGGAGGGAAACACAACGCCTCTTTAGTTACTTTTGGTGATTCCAGAGGACCCCAAGTGCTGACCTGAAAAATTGCCTCACCAGAATTTTTTATAACTAAATTTGAAAAATTCAGATATATAGACCCAGTTACAAATCTCCTTGTAGAAGCATCTGTAGTTTTGTGAATTTTCCAGGAGGATCTGATTGGCCAGTCAATCCTCTAGATCATTGACCTTGGCCTTGTTTGTTTTCCAGTATATGTTCTCAAGTCTGAACTACTAAAGCTGTGGCTCTGTCACCCTGTCCCAAATCACATAAAAAAGAGCAAGCAAGAGGAAGATTATTTACCTTTTTTTCTGAGACGCTTCCTTAGCAGAGCCAGGAGCGTCCCGCCCATGGCCAGTCCTGTTGTAGAAGCCACTGCTCCACCAAAGTAGGCCAGAGCTTTCTGGATAGCCGATGCCCCCTCTGAAAAAAAAAAAAAAACTCACATATAAGACAGGGATAAGACATGTCTGTGCAGAAGACCGGTCACTCCCAGAAAGGTCCCAAGAACTCTGAGGCACGAGACAAAACAAGTTCATGAAAAGTCCTCCCCTGCTGAAAAACTGGTGTGAGGGAGAATCTGGAAGCCAGACACCCATTGCAGCAGAGCGGAAGTCAGGGCCTGCCTGTATCCCAAGGCTTAGATAGCAAATATAATCTCTGAATTGGTCAGGGTAAAGGAATTAATTTGTAGGCACAAAACAGCTACATATGGAAGTTTGGGGAAATAAAACAAAGTATGGGTCGGTCACCTTTTTGGCAATCAAAGACTGTGATATGCAGCAGAAAGTAGTCATAACAAGCTTCAAGGAAATAAAATGGAGAGAAGTTGGGGGCTGAAATAAAGCTTGCAAACAGCATAGTTAGGGAAGGAGGATGGTAAACAAAAGTCTTCTAATATGGATTAGATATTTTCAACAAAACCTCTCAGTTTAACACATTTTGAAACTTCAAGATGTGTTCCACAGAGATGGTAAAGAAGTGAGAAGGCCCTACAGCTGAGCACTAAAAGGAGTGTCTAGAGTCACCGAACTGAACTCCTACTGCTCTGCATAAAGCAAGGAGGTTCTCTCTGACTCATTGTGAAACATTTATTAATGAAGGGGAAACCCAGCAATGGAAAGGAAGATCACTGTGAGAAATATTCAGAGAAGAAACACTGATTTTGTATTTTTCATATCGAGGTGGCTTCCTAAGACAAGAGGCATGTACCTTCACAGGTAGGTGTAGTGGATGACCAGTGGCCATTATCCTGGCACGTCACCCTTGCAGAACCATTAAGTGACTGACCCTCTGGACAATGGAAGGTGCATTCTGAGCCATAGTGGAAATTTCCCCAGGGATCGGAGCAGTTCATCACTAGTGGATTATTAACGTGCAGTTCAGGGCATTTGATAGCTGCAGGAAAGAAGGCAGGAGAAACAAATATGATTAATGAAGGTAAATGAGATTATGGTTCTGTTTGCAACCTATTGCCAGTAGCCAAAGGAGAACATAAAGGTCAGGAAAGATATTAGCCATTTGCAGTAGTCACATCAGCTTCTCCAACATCACACATATGAGAGCAGCCACTCAAAGAACGCTGCTCAAAGAACGGGTGGACATGAGGCAGCATCCAGTAAATATGTACTAATGGATTGATCTTGCCTTCAAAAATACTATCTATAACTACTATCTTGTGTCTCAAAAATACAGTATTTCTAAATGTTCTTATTGATTCATTGGTGATTAACTGGCATGTCAGCATGTGACTACTCAAATACTTTATAAGCATTTAGTGTTCATCTGGACACTGGCAATTTGAAAGAAGTAGAGACCATTACCTCTCTATTTTTCCGGGTACTTCATATTATCCTAACTTACAGTCAGGACAGTGAAGCTCAGGAAATTATATTTAATTCAAATAAATGCTGTTGGGCAGTAGTGACATTTGTAAAGCTCTGAGTGTGCTTTTAGGGTGATGTGATGAGAAAAGAGACATGGGGCTCAATATTCCATGTACAGGACATAGGTCTCAAGAGATATTAGACAGCTTTAATTATTTAGGTACTAATTATTAGAATACGCAGTCTTTATATGGACATCCAGTTCAAAAATTACAACTTCACAGTTTGTACAGTTTGTTTCATGTTCAGCTGGCTTCCAGTTCTAACATACTTTAGACATCTGCATAAGCTTTGACCCTCAGGTCCGGAGGAAGGGCAGGTGCTGGGCCTGCTGCTCATTACATGTCACTGGGATCAGTGGAGTTTTGTAGAGGATGTGACACTTGCCATGGTTGTTGGGTTTGGTGGGATTTCAATGGGCAGATATAGTGTGTGACTGAACGCACCAGAACTGCTCCTCTGACCTTACCTCTGCACTGTGGTCTCACTGCTGTCCATTGTCCTGAAGTTCTGCATCTGAGAGCATTGTCTCCTATGAGTGTGAATCCAGCTTTGCATCCAAAGTAACAAGTGGTATTCAAACCAAAGGTTCCCAGGTGATGCCTGCAGAACATTGTCCCCTGCCCAGGAGTGGCAAGGGCTGGGCATCGCACCACAGGAGCAGGAGCTGACCCTACAGCTATTGTAAGAAAAAGTTTCAGTTAGACAGCACCCAATTAAAAGGAGCGTGCCCAAGTTAATGGTAATACAGAGTAGTGACCTCCACTCCTTTCCTTTCTAATAAGGGACATGCCAGCAACAAGAAAGTTATGAAAAACTACTATCTATTAACTCTGAGTATGGAAACCAGGTGAGGAAAAGTACTTAAAAGTGCCCCTAGAGAGATGATTATGGTGGCCACAAGAAGAAATAGGAGGTCAATATTACCAATTTTTTTTTAAAGAAGCAGCAGAGAAGTTAGTGCAGAAACACAGCAATTCAGTGAAACGCCAAATTTACAAAGGCCAGTCACCTATCCTCCCCTGCTCCGTTGGGAGGTGATACTCTTCTGTGGTCCAAGGTTGACATGAAAGGTGAAATGTGAATGATGCCAATGGCTTTGTCATTTAATTGCCATGTGGCAGGAACATGACAAAAGACTCCTATGTCCCTCTGTTGAAATATTAGACCCTGGTATTCTCTGAGCAACAATGTAATGGACAGCTTTCAATTTGTCCAATAAAGTTGAGCAAAAGAAGTGAAAGAAATGAAACAAACTTGGGGCATAAGAATTAGCCTTTTATTTATCAACATAACAAAGTCCTATCACTCCTTAGAAGCATTTTTAACCCACAGGCTGTGTTTGTTATACCAAAATGCTACCATAAATATGTACCTGTAGAGCTATATAAATGATTTTTATCTTTGCAGAAAAATTTCCAAGAGTAGAACAGTCTCAGTGAAAATTTACTATTACCTTTACATGTTGGTAGAGGTGCTGACCATGCCCCAGAAGCTGTGCATTCTGCACTGGTTGAGCCCTCTAGCTTAAAGCCCTTGTCACAGGAGAAATGACAGCCAGAGCCAACACTGAATTCTCCATAAGCACGAGAACAATCCAGGCTGCCCCGCTGTGGAGCAAAGAGTTCTGGGCACTTGGTGGCTGCAATATCAAATTAAGCGTGTCACAATCTCCAAGTTTATTACCAAGTTCTGTGATTCACAAAGTCCATTCACTCGCATATTTGAGAACTATTTAGGGAAAACCTACCGTATTTTGGGTGTTTTACTAAGCATCTGGCACTTACCACAGGGGAAGGGATGGTGGGTTTGCAAGGAGAACATACAGGGGTCATCAGGGAAGGAGGCTGAGGATTTAAGCAGTCGCGGCTCACAACTCCAGCCTGTTTTTGTCTATATGCTCTGCTGCAGGGATCTTACGCCCTTCCACAGCTCTGCTGTGTTATGTGAATAGCCACAGTCTGGAATTTCAAGTGTCTTTCTTCCAGCCTGAGACCACTTCCCCTGAGATGTCCACCTTCTCTTCACACTGAATACATTCGCAGCTGTAGTGATCACCTGCCATAAGCCATTCCCTCTATTTGCATCCTTGGGGTGGTTTTCCTACCACAGTTCCACAGCAAAAGAAAGTTCAAACTCCTGGTCAAGATAGCTAAGCTCTGGGGAATACCCGCTGTGCCCTTGCCTCACACTGCTCTGAACATCTTCTATTTCCATTGGGCCCACCTCGGCGTAGCCCCCTGAAGCCAGAGTTCGTCATCACAGCCAGAACTCCCCTCTGCACACCTGAGCTTTTTCTTTGAATTCATCTGCTCTCACATTGTTCTCATAGCTTTCCTCTGCTACTGGACAGAGAGCCGCTGGAGCCTAGGACTCATCTGTCTTCGTGCCCTGATTCCCACTGCAGGGTCTCCGTAGGGGAAGGTGGGATATTCAACAACCAAACGCCAGGTTGCTGAGTATATGAATTTCTATTTCCACCCCAGTTTCTCCTCAGAATTGTTTTGATAGATGATTGCTGAGGGTGGTGCTGGGGGTTAAAAACTCCAAGGACTCAGAGGTATGGGGAAAGAGAATAAGCATGTGCCAGAATCTAGACGATAGTTTAGAAAATAAAGTAGGAACACAGCAAAAAACCTCAAACAACAACAGAAATTAGATGTCAAAATCAGGATAAAGGTTGATAGCTCTGAGGTCCATCTTTGGCCACAAGCACTGTGCATAGTCAGAGTCAGTTCCAGTCCCTGGGAAGGGCTGGGGCGGCTGGGCCCAGAGGAGAGGCAAATGCCGCTTCCTGTGGGGGAAAAGAGGACTGAGCCGAAGTGACAGGAAATTGGGGCTTCAGAGATTACAGATTTAGTGACCATATGGTTTGCATAGATGATTGAACACTTTCATGAGCTATTTTTAGGGAGCTTTGATTCTTTGGCCTTATGAGAGAATATCAGGCGATGGGGTCCTGATAAATGTCAGATGAATGAGTGAATTAGAGAGAGAAGCGAATGAATGAACAAAGAAGCACAAGGCCTAATGTTCCACGTTGCCAGGGTGGCTTATAGTGAAACCTCACAGCAGATGGAAGCGTTCCATGCCCTTTAACCCACAGTTCTTTGCTATGGAGGAAGCCTCAGAGGTGATCCTGCCTGTCCCTCTTGTTTTGTTTGTTTGTTAGTTTTTAAACTGAGGAAACCTGAGAGAGTGGCAGGACCTTAATGCTGTGTGATGGGGTTGGGGTCAGGAGAGCAATAACGGTCTCGGGATATTAATCTAGTGCTTGTTGCACTGATATATTGCTACTGATGTAATTGCTCATCTGATTACCACACACTGTGTTCTCTAAGATTTATTTTAGCAGTTAGGGTTGCAACCTGTGGAATGGAAGAGGGTAAATTTACAGGTGACAGACCCAGGATTTGGGATCCTGACCACTGGGTGGCAGTGTAGTGTAATGGTGAGTATACCTTGTACGCAAGCCTGGGTTTGAGTCCTGCCCTCCTAACTTCCTAGCTATGTGCTTTTGCCAGCTACTCATTCTCTCAAAGCCTCACTCTCATCTTCAGAATGCAGATAATAGTAAGCTTCTTAAGGGGAGGAATGGTTGCGTGGACTGAATGTGAAAATTCCCATGAACAGCTGGTACTACACAAGCAATGAATATTTGCTGTTAACTCCAGTCTTGTTCTTACTGACTGAACTAAGGGGTACATTGGAATAGCAGTGATGGCTTTGGAAGCCAAGGGGAGGTATGACAGACTATGCACTAAGCGAGGTACTGTGCTGGCCAGGTGTTTGGGTAGATAGAGACACACAGGGTTCACCCCGCCTATGAGGGCTCCATGAATTCATGGTCAGTAGGGCTTGTGCTTGAGGAAGTTTTAAGAGTAAATAATAAGCTTCAGTAGAATGGACATTTGTATGAGCTACTCTATTCTGTCTAGCTGCTGTAGAGCATATAGGAAGGAAAAACAGCGCCTGTCCTCAAGTGCTTTCTCACCCATAGAGAAGTGGAGGGCAGAGTCAGCATATGGTTAATCCACAGTGACATCACACCCATCCCCAAAGGCTCAGTGTGTGGGACTCAGTGCTCAGTAAAGTGGGTGTACAAATGAATGTAAGAGAAAAAGATTGCATGAGGAAATAAAGGCTTCAGTGAAGTAGTTGAACTTTATGACTTTCTGTGTGAGCTTGGACAAATGACCTAACCTATGTGAGCCTGGGTTTCCTTCTCTTCTGTGAAAGGGACACGATGCTGTGGTTAACACCAGGGGTTATGATGATATAACAGTACTTCATTAAAACTGTGAAATGTTTGTCTCACTGTATTACAAGATTATTCAGGAGAGAGATGGGGAGGGAGAGATAGAGACAGAGAAACAGAGACGGGGACAGAGACACACCTTGGTGTATATGGCCATGCTTTAGCTCAAGAACATGCTTGTGTAACTCCCTGATGCTGCTCTGCCCTAGTGTTGCCTAATAAGCTGTCAGAAGAAACAGACCGAGAACCTACCTGTGCACGTGGGTGGGGAGCCTGTCCAGTGTCCAGATGGAGCACAGTCCACTCTTTCTGGTCCAGATAAAGAAAATCCCTCATCACAGGTGAAGTGGCATGTGGATTGGTAACTAGAACTCCCAAGAGGTTGGATGCAGCTCATCATTCCGTTCTGAGGGCCTAGCAAGGGGCTGCAGGGCGTGGCTGCAGTAGGCATGACAGGGAGAGAAGAGATCTGGTTAGTACTCTACCGCCTGACATCAGTGGGCTCTGTGTATGTGTGCGTGTGTGTGTGCATGCACGTGTGTGTGTGAAAGAGATAGACAGACAGACAGACAGACAGACAGACACACACACACACACAGACACTGAATACACAGCACAGCAGCACTGGGTAAAAGTGAGTAAGCCAATTTCCCAGTGCTACCTCCTGGTAGACGTTATGCAGCTGTAACAGCAGTTAACACTTGGCTGATGCTCAGAAATGCCACGCACCGAGAACTAGGACGGGGATTTTAGGAGGCAGCTAGGGCTGTGTTTGGAGAGGGAGTGGTGCAGCTTCTTTGCGCTGCCCTGCTTGGGAGTGGAAGTGATTACCTGACACCTCCTTCGAACAGACCTAACGCCCTGGCTGGAAAACAACGACTGGTGAATGGGAACAGAACATGGAGTGAGTTACTTTCTCTCCTCTCTCCAACCAAATGGTGGGGAGAATCTAGGTTCGGATTGTTACTTGCTAGCAATGTATCTCTGCATACTGTATGTTCTAAGCCTCAGTTGCTTCATCTTTGAGGTAGGGAAAAGCATAATCCTTGCCTTGCAGGTAGACTTAGCTATATAACAAGTTCATTAATCTACATAAAAATTAAATTTAAAGTCCCATAAAAAATCATGACCACAAGTAGGCACATAATTCATCAGCTATCTTCAAATGTTAATTTACACCTGTTCCCAACAGAAATGATGCTACTTGTTCACTTACCAAAGAGGTTAAGTCAGGTCTTATGGGGTTGGTTGTTATTTTTGCCACAGTCTATAAACAAGTTTTCATTGCCGGGGCACTCGCTTGTGTTGGAGATCATGCTGTGTGATTTTTGGCAACTCTCTTAACCTTTCTGAATTTTAAGATCCCAAAATGGGAAACTAGTATTACATAGCTCCCAGGATTCTTACTAGGATCAAGAGTGAACATAATCTTAATGCAAATGTTAATACCTGTCAAGCTGTCCCTCTACCAATTAATGAAATAATAAAGCCCAGATTAAACATATTAACATTAAAAAGTAAAGAGTAATTGAACATATGGTTTCAGATTGTCTCTTCCTCATTGTCTGTCTTGGTTGACAAGATGTGGCTTTAGGCAAGAGACAGTGGTGGTGTCTGTCCTAGGACCATTTTCAACCACTGACTGAATGGCCTCAGGTTTTGGAAACATATTATGTATCTTTCCCTTCCCTCGTCCTTTCTCCCTACGGTCCTCCCCATCCAAGTACTAACGAGGAGGACCAGCCCTCTGGCTTCCGAGATCAGGTGCAGTCGGGCGTGTTCAGGGCGTTATGGCTTTTGGGGCTTTGCCTTTGCCTGGCACATGTCAGTGTGGGGAGGTGGGGAGGGGGTGAAAGGGAAATTGTCTACTAACATGCTCAGGAGTGTTGCAACAGCCAGGAAGTGGATTACAAGCCCCATGTTCCCTTCCTGTGCAGACCACACTTGGGTATTGCACTTGATGCACACCCAGAAACAAGACAAGAAAGATCAGTCAGAGTAAACAAAAAGTGAAAAGCAGAAGGGAAACTGGAAGGTCACAGGAAGCTGGGGTGAGTGGCAACCACATTCTGTGAAATGCCCCAGGCAGGACAGCGTGTAGCAATCTGTGCCCTACGCAGTCGTTTCCCAAAAGCGCTACCATCTCTGTGACCGCCCTCCCAGGGATCCCAGCTCTCTCCCAGGGCTGTGTGCACTTTGTCACATAGCCAGGCTTCACTGTGGCCAGGACAGGGCTGAGGGCCAAGGTCACAGCCCCACCAGTTCTCTCTGGATCCAGAACTGGGTCCCTGCTTAGCCCTGTAGCTTGCTGTGCCCTCTGGGGCCTTGGGACAAAAGACATTCCATTCTGCTGCACTCATCTGGCCATTTGTTCATTAATTAACTCAATTATTTATTCTTTTACTGTGTGAGGGACCTAACAGTGTAGGGTGTGTGTGTGCGCGCGCGCGTGCACGCACATGCTCATACTCATGAACTTGTGCATGACCTGAATAGCAAGTGGTTTCCTCTTCTTAGAAAACATAATCTGCCTCCCTTCTCTCAGGTACTGAAAGCCTGTGAGAGTTATGGCAAATAATGCAGAAATAGTTCATCTTTTACACATTCAGTTTTTTAATTAAAATTGCATATATATAATATATATGTGTATATATATATATATATATATATATATATGATGAAAACACTAATTGCATGGTGATGGGATGGGGATAATTCAGAAGCATTCATACCAGAATGCTAACTATGTGAGGGTGGAGATATTTAAGAGAATATTCTTCATTTTTGTATTTTCTTACCTTTCTGTAGGTTTTGTAAATGAAAATCTTGCTTTGTAAAAAAAAATCAGTATTTGCCATAAATGTAACTGAAGAGTTGGATAACTGAGTAAAAGAGTGAATGGAGAATGTAAAGACATACACATAAACATGGAGGATGAAAACCCGTTCTGTTTCCTGCAGGGTGTTACAGCACTGACCGAGTACGTGGGCTTTTAAATATCAAGCGCAGTGCAGGTATAAATACACGTGAACTATTTGTTTCTTTGTTCTGTGAGCTCTGCAGCCTCTGGTTTGTGGAGTAGTTTCTTTCTTTGTCCATCATGCTCCACTTTATCCTCAGCGCATCTCTCCAGTACTGACAGGCCTGATAGGCCTCGGAGTATGTTTCAATGAGGTGCCTGGAAAGCCTGCCCCTCCCAGTCTGCCATTCCTCCCCAGGGCTCCCAGAGGGAGAGGGCCAGATCAGTCACAGGACAAACACTCCAAAACTGTTTGTCCTCCTTCCTTCTAGATACTATTTGTATTCTAAGTAAAACCTTTAAAAACATTGCCTCCGATGTATTTCCAAGGGGTTGGAAAGAATGTCCTCTTACCTTGGCATGCTGGAGGGGCCGCATTCCAGTGGCCAGTGGCCAAGCACTGCAGTGTGCTTGCGCCCACCAGGAGCAAGCCTTCGTCACAGGCGAAGTCGCAGGCAGACCCGTAGCTAAAGGCGCCGAAGGGGTGGGAGCAGTTCATCTGGGCCTTGCTCGGAGCAGGGAAGTCCTGGCACTGCAAAGCTAAAGGGCGAAGAAAGGCAGGCGTGAGGGAGCAGCAGCACGTAAGTCTTCGTTGATTTGACATGTTTACCTTTTCTAGTGCCAAGAACAGAGCTTCCTCCATTGAATTTACTCCTTTTAGAAAATGAAAAATGCATCATTCAATGGCACCTGGAGGATTTCATAAGGAAAACGTTGGACTGTTCATGCATTTTTGGCAAGATGTATCAGTAATTCTGAAATTATCAGACTTTTGAACCCAAAGATCTCTGCTAAGTACAATAAAAATGGACGCCAAAAATCAGCTCAGAGATTTCATCAAGATATTATTTGGGAAAGGAACATATTAGAACAAACACAAATATCACTAATCTGGGGCTGCAAATAAATTATAGTGATCTCTGAAAAGAATATTAATGGTCTCTGAAAATTATATATTTCACTTTGGAAAGTTAGAGAAAATATCTCAATGTATGATGCTAAGTGAAAAAGCAGAATGAAAATAATGAACATTATCAATTACACCATGATCTAGATGCTCATATATGGAGAGGACGTGCATTCTCTGAGTTGCAATAGAAAAATACAGTGAATATTTATTAAATTTTTTAAAAAATGTATTATAATAAAAGACACATTGCCACTAATCCCTCTCAAAATACTCTCCTTTGCTTCAAAAATACTTATCCCATTGTCTTTGACACTTTCTGGAGCAACTCTGGAAGCCTCTTTCCAGTGTCTTTAGTTGTGCTGTTGTGGCTGCCTGAATGTCCTGAATGATTCAAAATCTTCACCTTTCGTGGTCGTTTTGACTTTAAGAGCCAGAGGTCACATAGTGCTAAATCTAATGAACGCGGTGGGTGAGCACACGCCATGACAGTTTTACAACCCTGCCTTTGCTGTGGGTGCCACCCGGCGACAGCATTCATAGTATTAGTTTTTAAAATCACATTTCATGAAGACATTCAGGAAAGAGAACCTACAAACCATTTCAGAAAATGGCAAGGATAATAGGATGAGTGAGTCTGAAGTAAGGGGAAGTATTTTGAGGGGGATTAATGCCAATATGTCTTACTGGTTTTTTAAAATTTAAATGCACACTGTATTTTGTGATAAACCCTTATAAGTACAATCATATGGTACTTATTTCAGAGGAAATGGTTTAATGGAGCATAGTATCATGGAACTGGTTTGAAGGAACAGAGTATAATGTCCTTAAAGCTCATATGCATTGCAGCACGAGTCCGAATTCCCTTCCTGTCTAAGGGTGGCGCTGTTCTGCTGTATGTATACCACGTTTGTTTTTCCATTCATCTGTTGGGTTTCACCTGAACGGCCTGTACGTGTTACATATTGAGAATAATGCTGCTGTGAACATCGGTGTACAAATAGCTCATCAAAACTCCTTTGCAAACCACTGCTTCCTTATAACATGGGGGCAGATATAGACCAGGGAACTCATACACTGCTGAGAGGTCTCAGTAAATGGCAACATGAAATGCCAATATTATGCTAAACTGTGTGGGGTACAGTTTGTAAATAAACAATCCTAGTGAATTCCCTGTGCTATAGTTCTTGTGTAAGAGCATAACATTGAAAATATGAAGTATTGAAAGAGAATCATTTTGTCATCAGTCACAGACATATGCCTTATAAAGTAACAGTATCATCATGTCTTTAATATATATATAGAGCTGATAGACATTTTAAAATTGCTTTTACATGTTAATTCACAACAACCAGTGAGATAGGAAAGTAAAGCAAATAACAGTGTCCCCATTTTACAGAAGATTCTGAGCCTCAGAGAGTCCAGAAGCTTGGTGACCAGAATGACAGACCTGGACCGAATGCCTTGTGCATTTCTCTTCCCCACCCCATGCTGTTCCTCCTGCACCTTTCCTTTCCCCCACCTCCAGCTTCTCTACCAACCGCATATCTGTCAATCCAAAGACCCTCACCTTGACTACCCTGTAATGAACATGTTGTCCAGAGACTGGCTTTGCTCACCGGTGTGACCCTGGTGCTGTGCTCAAAGGGCCTGGCCTAGAGTAGGTTCTCAGCAGATGTCTCCTGGATAAGCCAGTGACAGTGCTAAATGCAGCAGCTGCTGCCCTTAGTGCCCAGAAGGCACGAAGTGTGTCAATGTCCAGTACCTTGGCAGATTGGGGCTGGTGCCGTCCACTGTCCCAAGTCACCACACTGAAGGACATCCGCTCCTCTCAGCAGGAAGCCCTCTGCACAATGGAAGCTGCAGCTGGAGTTGTACTGAAATGCCGCTGACGGTGGTGAGCAATCCATGCCTCCATGGCCGGGGCTCTCCAAAGGGCTGCATGTGATAGCTGAAGGGACAGGTTGTTGGAGGCTGGGTCAGAAACTAAACTCCAAGTCCCACCTCTGTGCTATTTCACCGCATTCTTTTTATATACTTAATTCTCACAATGCGCTTTGCTCCCTTTCACAGATGAGTAATGTCCCCGCTCTAGTCTCAGAGCCTAGCAAAAGTCACTCTGATGTTAAGAGCCCTTGGTTTTTCTGCTATGCTATGACTCCTTCATGGGTGTACTGGGAGCTGCTGAAGAGAATCCTTACCCTCACAGGTTGGCAAGGGTGCAGTCCACTGGCCAGAGCCAACACAGTGGAGTGTGTCCAAGCCCCTTACTCGGTAACCAGGTTGGCACCTAAACTTGCAGCTGGAGCCATACGCAAAGGGGGTGAGTGGATGTACGCAGTCCATGGTTCCACTGTCAGGGGCTTCCAAGTGCTGACACTGCACAGCTGGAGAGAACAACCAAGGACAAAAAAAGAGAAAAGCTTTGAGGATGAGGAAAAACCACACCACTGATGAAAAGCAGTGGTAAAGGTAAACCGCCTGTGTAAGCAGAGGTGGGGCTTAGAAGATGGAAGGGTCAGGAGGCCCCACGTGTCCAGACAGGGAGGATTATCCTCTGCATGACTCAGATCTCCTAAGAACACAGATCATCCCGGGTCTACTTTTCCATCTTCCTACTTTCCTTCCTTCCTTCCTTCCTTCCTTCCTTCCTTCCTTCCTTCCTTCCTTCCTTCCCTTCCTACTTTTCTCCCTCCCTCCTTCCCTCCTTTCTTTCCTTCTGTTTTAGTATTGAAGATTGAACTCAGGGCCTTTGCACTGAACTACATCTCCAGCCCTTTCAAAAATCATTTTAAAAAATTTCTTTTGAGACAAGATCATGCTAAATTGCCTCATCCTCCCAGAGTGCTAGGATTATAGGCATACACCAGGCTTCCAAGCTCTATCCTTAACAGCATCTATTTCTTAAACCTTTGTAAATCTGCCCCACTAGGTCTCCTAGTGTCTGTTTACAGATGTGGAGGCTGCCCTCTGCCCTTTCATGAGGAATCTATCAATGAGGCCATTCTGAAACTGTTTGTGGGTTGACTTTGGGAGAAGAGAACACTTTTTCATTTTGTTCATAGTAAAATCAGCCTCTTGCTTTTCTAGCCTGATATTTTCTCATCCTAGATTTACCCAACTAGCTAGTGGCAGGTGGAAGGGGAATTAAATTTTGGCAATTCAGGCCAGCTTCTCCATAAGATGACCAGTTTTATCTACTCTCCCAACCAGGAGTGTAGCAATGTCCTAGGTCCTGACACTCCCCTTCATACGGGGGCTGGGGGCTCCACAGCCCAAGGCTCTGAACTGTACCCCCTCTGGCTGGACTCTGCAAATCTCTCTTCATGACTAAAGCTATACCTTGACTGGCGCAAGGACACTCTGCAGAATGAAGACAGGCTGAGCTTCCAGAGTGGTGATAGGAGTTCTTGGGCAAGTCATGCCCAGCACCTTGGAAGCCTTAGAATGCTGCTGCAGCTACACTTTCTGAGTGACAGGCAAGGTGAGGCATTTGTTGCTTAAATAGTATTTTAAACAGCCATTTGCAAAGACCCAAACACCCTTGTTTTTCATTTAAAGAAGCTCAGGTTAATTTATGAAATTAATTACCCAATAGCCAAGTCCTCACCACTGCACTCTGATTACTTTGTGATTAACAAAAGGAAAGCAGAATCAAGAATTGAACTGACCACCTCAAAATACCTTCAAAATAAAAATTTGTGGGGCTGGGGATATAGCTCAGCAGCACAAGTGCCTGCCTGGCAAGTGCAAGGTCCTGAGTTCGATTCCCAGCACCAAAAAAAAAAACAAGAGAGAAAAATTTGTGTTGTTCTGGTTGACAAATAATTGTGATAGCTAGCCCTGGCCATTTAATGTTGATTTTTATTATTTCTCCCATTTTTGGATGGAGAAAGGTCATCCCCTCCACCCTGCAAAATTCCTCTTGCCAGCGAGGAAGGAAAGGATAAGGTCTACTTACCTACACACTGTGGAGGCTTATCTGTCCATATTCCAGAAGCCAGACATTTCGTCTTGCTGGGTCCATCCAGCTCGTACCCTTTAGCACAGTGGAAAGCACACTCCGAGTTGAAAGAGAAGTCCCCCAGGGGGTGGCTGCAGTTCATGGATACGTGTGGAGGGAGGCCAAATGCACCACACTCATTAACTGTGAGGGACAAAATGTTGAGATTTTTCATTATAGACTGAAAGACACTGTCCAATTTGCTGCAGGCAGTTACTCACTGCGTAACTAACTCCCTTCAGCCTGTGCTTCCAGGCTTCTAGCCCACGCTGCCCATTGTCACTTGGTTCTTTCACATTGTCTGCCTGTTGGGAAATAGTCATTCTCCTGCTGTTTTTAATTTCAGTCGTATAAAATTAGCCCGGCAAGGTTCTCTTAGTCTTGCCATTTTTATATTTCCTGTTTTGTCTGAAATTTTATGAGAAAATTTTGGGGGGTGGGATATTAAAGATTGAAGCCAGGCCTTGCACTAAACTACACCCACAGGCTTTTTTGTTTGTTTTGTTTGAAGACAGGATCTCACTAGGTCTCTAGGTTCCCCATAGTAGGTTCAAATTTGTAATATTTCCTGCCTCAGCCTCCAGAAGTGCTGAGATTACAGGTGTATACTGCCACTTCTTGCCTTGAGTGAAGGCTCTCTGTAAGAGTAAAGTAATTTCACCTAGACTGTCTCCTGATGATTGGATGGAGCAGCAGACATACACGTGGGCTTGAGACTAGTCTGAACAGTCACCAGCATGATTTACTTCCTAGCATCCTCTGTGGCATTAGCCCAGTGACCAGAACATTACCAACAAAGCAGCAGCCTCACCGTATTCACACTCCGGCCCGTAGAAACCTGGGTAGCAGGAGCAGGTGTAGTTCCCAATGGTCTCTATACATTCCCCTTGTTGGCTGCAAGATGTGGACTGGCAGGAGGCTGCAGGGATACAGATGGGTCAGAGCCATGGGCATCACTGAGATGGGCACAGACTCAGCCCCTCTCAGGCAGGACTGAGCTGGCCAGACAACAGACAGCAACAGTGCCATCTCCAGAGTCAACTTGTCCCCTACAAAAGGCACTGCAGGAATTTGTGAGGAGTGCTGGCTCTTGTCTCCTGGTGCATTTATCACTTCCTGAGGGAACCGTGCTGTGTGTCTTCTGGGTGGTATGTTTGGGTTGCGGTTTTCTAACCAACAGGATTAATGCCTCATGCTAGATGTTGTCCAACAGAGATAAGGAAACAGATATGGAGGAGGGACCGCACTGTTAGGGTCTGAATCCTGGCTCTGCAGCAAACTCACTGTGTGATCTTCCGAAGTTACTTTTCTGAGCCCAGCTTGCCCAGTATCAGGGCCTAATCCCTTCCAATTTTTGTTTGTATGCTTCAAATCTATGCCCAATATCATACCATGAAAGAGCAGAGAAGCCAAATGTGATGCTTAGACCCTGCGATGGCCAAGGACAAACAGTCTTAGGAGGTTTCATAGGTCTAAACATGTCACATTACTGAACATGTTGTGTTTAGATGGTACAGTCCCTGGCTGACCTGCCAAGCTTCCTGGCTGTCTCTGGCACTGAGAAGCAGGATAGAGAAGGACCAGATTTCTTTCCTGCAAGAGACTGGCTGAGGGCCTACACGTTTCGTAAAGATTTAGCATTAGAACTGATACTGTGAATTAACTGAAAATATTCTTACTGTTGTTTTCATTTAGAGGTCAGAGTGGGTGCTGGACTGTTTTCAAGTGGTCATTTCCTCTGCAGTAAACCCTAGCACATGTTGGGATGGTTCTAGGGAGACATAGCTCAAGAAAGATCAGAGCAGACCTTAGAATGAGCTCATAGCCTATAAAGGGCTATTATTTAACTAATTAATATGTGAACACATTATTTACAAAATAATACCTGACTACGTGACAAGGAATGCATGAACATGTTTCCCTTACCTACAAGGCTTGGATGAGAGGAGAAAAAAGGAGGGAAAACACTCTGTGCTCTGTTCTGTTTAGTACTGTGTGTTGTTAAGCGCTTCTGGGAGAGCAAAATCTAAAGAATTTTGAGCATATATAGCAGAACATAGCACTGTAAGGTGATTTATCAAAGATGCTTCTGAATAGTGTATTCAGAACTCCCTTGCTTGGGAAAGTCCAGACTGTTCCTAGCAACTACATCATGTAATACAAAGGGTAGGACCCTTCCCCCACGGAAACATCAGGAAGATGCTGTCAAAGGCTTGTGACTGCAGGAAGACCATGCTTTCATGTACGTCTGCAACTCTGGACCTGGGAGGGAAGGGACTCAAATGCACTCCTGTGATTGCACCTTCAGTGCTTCCCTTTCCTGGACTCCTCCCTCCCACCAAAGTTCAGTGAACCTGAAACTGTTCTGTTTGTGTAAAAACACCAATTGTGTAATCAACGTAAGTGTGAATCTGGCTTTGCCAGTAACTCAGGATCAGGGGACAAGAACTTAATAACTCTGAGCGCTTCAGGCTTCAACAAGACAAGAGTAATAGAAGGGCCTAAATGATGAACTTGACTGGGGACTGAAGGCAGAAGGTACTAAATGAACAAGGACACAAGAACAAGACTAACTAACAGCACAAAGCTACTGGTAACACTGGGTCATCCTGGCAGTCAGTAGGTATTATGGCAGTATCTCTTAGGGACAGTGCTCAATTCCCTCCCAATTTATGATGTGTGATTGAAAAACACAGTGAATGTTTAAATTTCAAGTAAAAACTTATTACAGTAAAAGACATATTACCATTATCATCCCCCAATACTCCCTTTTAAAATGCAGCCCACTTTCCTGGCCACTTTCTGAAGTAATTCTGGAAGTCTTTTGACCTTGTCTTTAACTGTGCTGTTGTGGCTGTCTTGATGTTGAGTGACTCAAAAGGTCCACCTTTCATGGTCATTTTAACTTTGGGGAAGAGCCAGAAGACATACGGTGCCAGATCTGGTGAGTAAATTGGAAGAGGACATGCCATGATGTTTGACTGAGCCTGCCTTTCTATTAGCCGGCATCAGCAGCTAAATTCACGGTAATTTTTGTCACACCCAGTAAAGAGTCTCCGGAAGGAGGACTTCCAGAACCACTCAGAAAATGGCAAGGAAGAGTGTGTTTGAATAAAGGGAGAGTGTTTCCAGGGGGCTGAATGGCTGTGTGTCATGTACTGTAATATTTTTCTTTTAAAATGTAAACAGCCACTCTCTATTTTGGTCGCCCCTGTATATCCTCCCTTACACTAGGGCATAGTGGTGAGGAGAACTCATTGGCCATGTCCAGCTTGAGGGTCATGGGGCACTTACTCTTTTTAAAAATGTTATATTGGAATATTTTAAAAGGAAGTTTTGTTACTGAAATGCATTAACTCTATTGTATATTTTATATGCTGTCCAAGGCACCTCTTTACTCAGTGTGGCCCAAGCGGCCAGTGGTTGGACCCCCAGAGTCTAGACCTAAAGCTGAAACAATGAGTTTGCAGTCCTAACTTTGTTTCTGCCCTCGTCCATGACCTTAAGAACATTGAACATCCCGAGTCTCTGTTTCACCAAGTGTGAGTTGCCAGATGATGTTTAAAATCCCCTCTAATTTAAAGAGCCAGCCTTCCCTACCCCTGGCGTGAGATTTGGTAAGGTGCTCGGTCACACCGCTTAACAGGCTACTCGGGGGTCTCGTGTCCCTGCGCTGTGACTCCGTGTCAGCAGCCAAGCAAGCCTGGCATTTTACCAGCTACCGCTCCATGGACAGGGCCCCACCTGTGTAGCACAAGGCCCGCTTCCTTTTGGAGCAGGGCTCGTCGTTCCACTTGCCAACGGCGTCATGCCGCTTGATGTACATCTCCACGCAGTCTTGGTTGTTCCCCTTGTTGTTGGGTTCGTTGTCAGCCCAGTTCTCTGCCTCGTCTGTGAGGGGCTTTTTGGTTCCCACCCAGGTCCACGTATTATTGATCTTCCGGATCCCGATCCAGTAGTATGAGCTGTAGTAGGGTATGACTTCATTGAGGTAGGCGATTTCATGCTTATTCTGGATGGCCACCATGTCTGTGAAGTGCTTCTGGCAGAAGATCCTGGAGTTACTCCAGGAGTACGCTCTTGTGGTGTAGTTATAGGTCCATGCCGCCACACCCCTCTGATCAGTTAGCTCTAGAGTAGAGAAGGGTGCGTACCACTTTAGTATCCCTGCCCAGAAGGAGCCTGTGACCCTAAGCACACTTCTGTAGAGTCAGAGGAATTTATGACTGATGATGAACGCCAAAAACATGACTATTTCAGGTGGAATGTGGTTATCTTAAGGAAAAAGAATGCTTTGTAAATTTCATCTAGAAGTATATATAAAGTCAGAATAGGAGAATGTCTTCTTGTGAAGATTCTTGATATGAAAGATTTGCAATCATAAAATACTAGAGTTAGGAGGGCAGATTAATGGGTAAGGAAAATGTGAGATAGGCAATGGAATACTATTCAGCCATAAAGAAGGGTAATATTAAGTCATACATAGGAAAATGGATGCACTTTGGGACCACAGTACTAAATGAAATAAACCAGACACTGAAGTTTAAATATCACATGGTTTCTCTAATATGAGATACTCAATATATAAACAAAGAACAAAATAAAAGAGAGACGGTGAAAATCAGAGAACAAGACTATATAGAAATGGGGAGGGACTATGGGCAAGGATGGAGAGGGCAGGGAGGGGGGAAAGTGTCAGTAAAACTCATCAAGGGGCCATGTGTGTATGTACCAACTTGCTACACTGAATGTAGCCATTACGTACCTCAAACATGTACTATTTTTTTTTTAAAGCTGCTATAGTTGGAAGGGGATGCAGAGGCCACTGAATTTTTTCCTTTTGTAAATGAAGGGGATATATTAAGTAATTTTCCCAAGCTCAGATTTAATGATACCTAAAATGTCCAATGTCAGGTCCTGCTTTTTGGAGGGAAAAAGATGCTGGGCCATGTGGACCTGCTCGCTGGAGGAGGCTCACTGCCTGGTGTTGTTTACACTGTTAGTCTCACGGGACTCCCACTTCCCCGCCTTGGCAGACAGCCTTGCAGCTGTCCCTACCCAAGCAGGCTGGGTGTTCCTTCCCCCAGGTTCCCACTGTACCCCACTGTGCTTCCCCTGCCCTGGCTGCCATCCGTTGGAGGGCCTGTCACTGTGATATGGTCCCTAGCTGCGGGATTGGGCATCCCTGATGGTCTCCTTTTACAGCTGGGTCCTTAGTACCCAGCAAAGCACGTGGCATTTAGTAGACATCGCGTAAATATTTGTGACATGAGTGGCTCCCAGCAGGTTGTGGCAAAGCCAGAGGCAGAAGGAAGATATGATTCCCAACCTTATGCTCACCCCACTTCTTTGGCTGCTTCTGCTTGATAAATTACCCCACTTGCTTCACGCCTGCTTACTCACTTGTTAAAATGGGCCCTTCTTTATGAGGGTTTGTGGTATCAGTGAAATAAAAAATGTGTCCTTCAGAAGGATAAAGGCACCAGAATATTGTTATTGTAGCTTGTGGGGCCTCGTCAGGGCAGGGGAGGCCACTTTTCAAGCGAAGAGGTGCACAAGGAAGCATTCAGGCCTGGAAATGGCCCTGTTTCCTGTTTATAAAGCTGTGTTTCTTCCTAGCCTTCTCCCCTATCGCTTGTGTGGGAGCCATTCATATTTCTACCTTCCTCCCTGTGAGCGCTGGCATTGCTCTACCTTAAGATTTTATTTGGATGTGGCTAGTGCGGCACAAAGATGAATGTGTTAATATTATATATTGCAACATCTTCTTTGACGTCAAAGAAATTATTTTTTGAAAATTCAACCATTATTGTGTGTCTCTAAAAGTCTCATGGGCCCATGCCTACTGTGGTCCTGGGTGTATCACTTTGCTTCTGAAGTCTTTTCTAGTAACATAATGGTATTGAGTGTGTTTTTGTTCCAAGAATCTGGGCTTGGAAAAATTTCCCACTTACAATTGGCTGGGATCCTCAACATCTCCCATGTACTCTGGGCTCTACACAAATTATTCCGGACCCAGTGAAGAGTTAGCCTCAAGCTTACCGGAGATGAAGGCAGCAAACCAGAGGAGTTGGGTAGCTCCGAAGACTGCTCCCTGGAATCTCAGGTTCCAAGTGGCTTTTAGGCAGTTGGCCTGAAACAAGAAAAGAAAAGTTCCTCTTAGAATAGTATGTATATACAACCAGCATGGCCAAAAGAATTCAGTTAGGACTCATTAGTTGAGATAATTTGTCCATTTCCACTGGAAGGACAGAGCAAGCCCTCTGCTTCCTCCTGGTATCTCACTGCTCTGCCCTTAATTCCTTGCGCACAGGGACCTGGTTACAAGCCTGAGGGCAGAGCTCATTTCTTCCTTCAGAACAAGTGTTTATTAAGTAACTATTTTGTGCTGCCATTGTTTTTTTAACGTACATTCTTCACGTCCATGTAAAACCCTAAGCACACCAACATGGCTGTCATTATTATCCAGTAATCTTTCCTTCCTAACTGGTGGGTCATGCCCAAGAGCAATAAGAAGTCACAGTTCCCATCTAGGAGTTTGTGAACATTGACTTTGAGCGTTTGTGTACTTATAGGCTGGAACGCTAACCAGCTGGCCTCTGCAGGACCTGTGATCAAACACTGAGAATATCCTGACATTGTGATTTATGGTGCTTGCTGTTTATTTGCTCGATATTCCCTCAGTGGGCCATCTGAACCCACTGACTTTTCCTTGGGTGTGCTGTGGCACTAGCAGGTATTACTACAACATTCTACTCAATACCCCCAAAAAACCTTCACAAGTGCACAGCAGAAATCTTCAAACCAGGGTGATCCTGACTTCTCCTAGATGCTAGGAGAGTGTTAATGAAATCAATATTTAGAGCTCAGTTTTACATGTATATTTTCCTGAAAGCTATCTGCCTGAAAATGGGTGAGTGTGAGGAGGTAAGGAGGGATGGGGATATAGCTCAGTGGAATAAGTGCCTACCTGGCAAGCACAAAGTCCTGAGTTCAATCCCCAGTACCACCAAAAAAAAAATAAATAAATATAGGTGAGGAGGTAAGGAGGTACAGCTCCTGACTTCCTATTGCTGTGCCCAAATCTACTCGCTGTTTCCTGTTTTAACTTTTTTGTTTAAACTTTTAAATAAGATTTGGTTTAAGCAAACTAATACAAAACAAATGCCTGTTTCCCATTTTACTGTTTTTGCTTATTTATTTAAGCTGTTAAATAATTTTGGTTTGAATAAAATTTCCTCAAAAGATTCTCCATCACACCAAACAAAACTGAGAGCCAGAGAGAGAGAGAGAGAGGGAGGGAGGGAGAGGCAGGCTATTGTGTTCAAGGCACAGCATATAAGAAAGAAAAGTATATGTTGGTGTGTGCCCCCTGCCTTAATATCCTCATACTTCTCTGTTTTTTAAAATCACCAAATACCAAGACTCACCTCTCACATAGTATTTCAGAGCTATAGAGACTGTCAGGATTACTTAACATTACCCAGTACTCTGCAGCAAGCCTTTTGGACCATCATGCTCAAAACGGGGTGGCCACCACTTCCTGGCAGGGAGACGCAGTGAGTCTAAAGGTTTTGCCCCTGCTGCCTTGCCTCTATGTACATCATGTTAACATAGTGAGTCTTATTCTCATGAGATGCATGAACTTTGAAAATAATGAGGAGTCTTCAAGAAATCTATATGGCTGGGATATAGCTCAGCAGCACAGCATCTGCCTGGCAAGCACAAGGTCCTGAGTTTGATTCTCAGTACAAAGAAAGAAAGAAAGAAAGAAAGAAATCTGCATGAACAGTTTTTTAGGGAACTTTAAAAGGTTCATGGGTTCATTAGTTCTAGTTCATGGGTTCATGGGTTCATTAGTTCATCTGAGCACAGGCTCAGATCTGTGTGAATATAAGGCAGCCTTTTGACTCAATGACAGCTAATGGGCCTTGTGCAGGTGGATGGAGAATGACGAGCCTAGAAACTCTCCATAAGGAGTGATTTTCCACCGAAACTCCCTGGGGTAGCTGGGCTTATCAGATCTGCCGCTATCCTTCAGTACAGCCTTCAGGGTAGCTGGGCTTGGAGGCTGAGGAGTTGGGACTGTTAGGCAAGTGATATGTTACAGCAAGAGGAAATGCCTCTCTGGCAGAGCGGCCCGTTGCTCTGCTAATCTTAATGCTCTCTGGCAGCCTGGCTCAAACAGGAAGTTTCTGGAAAAGAGTCTGAGACAGGGTCTCTAGAATAACACCGTGTGCCTGTGTCACCCTCTATAATGGCCATGGGCGCATTTGCTGTTTCTTTCTGAAGGAGCCAAAGGAACCGCAGGGTGAGAAGAGGCAGAGAGAACGCAGGAGTGAGTGTTGCCCTCGGCCTCCCTTTCCAGGGGGAGACAGAGTGAGACCAGCAAGAGTCCGCTGGCTTCCTGACAGCCACAGAGAGTCCCGTTTTGTTCATGCGATAGACCACAGCAGAGCACTCTCAGAGTCAAATAACGCCACTGCTTGCCCCCTGAACCATCTGTCCAAGTCCCTTTGCCCTCTTGCCCATGGCCCCACTGTTCTTCTAAACTGTTCCTTGAACTTTACCAAAAATGTCCTAATTACCACCAAGTGAAGACGTTTCACCCTTGTTTTCCTTGACCTTCCTGTAATAATACTTCCTTTGACCTGAAAGCTGCCCAAGGCTCTTGGTTCTTCCCTAGTGTCCTAGCAATTTTTCTGAGCCTTCCTCTGAATCTACTTCAATCTTCCGTCTTCTCTTGTGGAGATAAGGCTTTACCTGGGTTCTGGCCTTTACGACTGTATTTGAATCTCATTTTCCTCTTTTTCTTATGGTCCTCTCTTTGCCAGAGGCCCTCAGTAAGCCTCTCTATACTTGATATCTTTCCTGAGTGTGAGCCCACAATCCAAATGTACAGCAAGCATCAGCTGTCAGGGACTCTTTAAGGCAAGGACTATGAGGTAGACCCGAATCACCAGCCATGGTAGAGCAGAGGCCTGATGCTGAATGCTTAATAAGCATTTTATGGGTGAATGGATGGCTGGTTGGATAGATGGGTGAATGTTGAATGATGAATAAATGAATGAATGAATGAATGAATGAATAACAGAATAAAGGCAGAATAAAGATAGAAACACACTTAGCAGAAAATATTGGAAAAATATGTGATAATTATAAGTACCTAAGGTTATAGTACAGATGATGTCAGAGTGAAAGTGAATTGAGATTAGAATACCATAAAAAGTTCTAACATTCTTGCCATGTCCTCTCCCCATGATGTAAAGTAGCAGATATGCAGGAAGAACTAGTCTGCAGACCAGACAGTGATGTGAGGACTAGAGGTAGTGAAAGGGGACTACTCATGGGATTCATCCTAAATGAGCAGATTTAATGATTCTTTGCATGTGGGCCTGGGTGTGGTTATGCAAATTGAACTCAGGACCTTTGCACATGCAATGCAAATGCTCTTAGCCACCTCCCTGTCCCTTTTCAAAAAATTTTATTTTGACACTAGTCTTTTTCAATTGCTCAGCCTGGCCTTGAAATTGTAATGCTCCCAGTTTATCCAGAATTAGTGAGATTATAGGCATGCATCACCATGTCCAGCCTGGATTTTAGCTATTCTTGCCACAAAACCAAAATAAACAAACAAATAAAAAAAGGTAACTATGTGAGATAATGGATACTATTTTTCTTCATATTGACAAACATTTTACTATCTATATCATATACAGGTAGCATTTTCCATTATTTATTTATTTCAATAAATGTTGGTAACTTAAGTGTCTAAAACGGATCATGCATTTTTCTGGGGACCAGAATTAAAATGCTGAAAACATACATAATTCCTGTCCTCAAGAAGATACATTCTATTGAGAAAAAGACAATGAAACAAACACCAACAAATATACAACAGTACTACACAAGTAAACATGAAAACACAAGATCGAAATACGTGTTAGATAGAGAATTACAGTGGGGTCATTTGATAAAGTGACTTATGTCAGACAGGAAAGTCAAGACACACTACCTGTGGAGATGGTGTTTAAGCCAGCAGCAGAATGGCCAGAAAAATACTACCTGGTGAGAAACAGGAGGAAGAGAATTAAAGGCAGAGGAAAACGCTAATTCAAAGCTTTAATGTGGGAGCCGAGTGCGGAATGTTCAAAGACCGTGAAGACATTAGTGGGGCTGGAATGAAGTGACAAAGAGGAGAAGATGACAGGAAGCTAGCTGACAGAACGTCGCAGACACTGGGAGCCAAAACGGGGCAAGATGTTATTCTAAGTGCAGTAATAAGCGGGGGGAGGATTTTAGGAGAAAGAGTGATGCATTGTGAATTATTCTAGAAATTGGGGGCATCCTAGAGGTTAAGTGGAAAGGTATTTGGGGGCCAAATCATTTGGGCCTTAAAAACCAGTCAGCAAGTGGGATCCGAGTCAAGCTTCTGAACAGAGAAGTGCCGTGACCATATCTATCTGACAGTGGGGTTTTAAAAAAATAAATAAAAAGCAGGAAACTTGAGCTTCGTAAACAGGAGGCTATTGCAATGGTCCTAGCTGAAGTTAAATAAGGCCTGGCTTGCCTGGGGTCAGGGGGCATGAAGAAGGGAGGAGGTGTGAGAGTTTTGGGAGGTGTACAGTGTGTATCCCGTTAGCTGCAAAACCCCACATGTTACAAGACATTAAACCTATTCTAATATCAATTTCCTTGAATTTCTGGGTGGTGGTGGTGGTGTAGCACAGATATCAACAGCCCCATTTTCAAGGTAGAAAATGAAACACAGCAAGAAAAGAGGTTGTCTTGAGGCCAAACAGCAAATTACGTATAAAGACAGGGGCCTATGTTATCAATATTTAGAATAGAAGCACATATTTAAATTAGACTACTGGTCATCATTCCTTAGGGTCAAAACATTAACATTGAAAGCAAAGTAACATATTTAAATCATTTTTTAAAAAAGTCTGTTGGGCCATAGTTATGAATAAATATAAATACAAAGGATTTATTCTGCAATTGACTGATAAGTTTGTTTTGTTTTTCTACTAGAAAGATTAGACACCCAGGAGCCAAAGCAATGAATATAATTGATGAAACTACTCTCCAGGTTTAGTTCTAGAGGCTTCTTTCTCAGTACCACCTGTTCTGTAATAAGTCACTTTGACTTCTCAGAATTTGATTAATAAGCTTCTAAGTGCAGACTTCTGAAGATACATATTCTAAGAGCTTCTGGGAAGCTCATAAAAGTATTAACCGATCAGGTACATTTTGAAAAACATGCATGAAATGAGAAATAAAGAAACACATAAGATGGGTAAGAGCTGTAAGTGGAAAGGAATCCAGACCTACTCCTTAGCCCCTTAAGGCCTCCACTAAGATCAGCATCATTTAACTGTAAATCTCAACCAGAAGCTTCTCTGAGATCTGATTGAAAAGATCCCACCAGACAGACCTTAACTTCATGTTCTCAGATCCTAGAAGTTAACTGAAGCCACTCTCTGAGTGTAAGTGAAGCTTAAACCAGCAGGTTGAGCCTGAATCCTGGGAGCTGAATGTGCTCGGGGGTGGGTGGTGGGAGAGGTCCTGCCTGTGAAATACCGAAAGCACTCCCGGGCCGGATCCTTGGCACTTTACTGCAGAGTTCCGGCCTAGTCATGGGATGCCAGTAGAGCTGCAGAGCATGAAGCACAGGAGGTGATGCAGTGGGGTTCTCCTAGGAGCCACGTGGAGCTCTGTGAACTCCTACGGTTGTCTATACAAGTGGGTGTTTATGTGTATGTTTGTATTTTCATTTAGGAAGAGGAACTGAACCTTTTGTCAGAGCCATGAAGAGCTCTCTGATCCAGAATATTGGTGTCTTTGAAATAGAGGAAGATGCCAAATAGAATGGAAGGAAGAAAAGAATTAACTGCACATTCATTTCAGTTGACCAATTCAGGATGACATGCAAAAAGATAGGACAAAGGGACCCACATTTGTAGGTCGCTGTGACTCAAGTTTAGGGCAGGCTCAAACTCCTTCCTTTTATCTTCTTCATCCTCTTATCCCTGTTTCTCACAACACAGAAAAATCTCCCTGCAAGTATTTGAAATGGTGCTATGGTAGGGCAGAAAGAAAAGATGAGTCAGGTATAAGCCCTCCTTTGCTGTGGAGTTCCAAAGAAAGGTGCCCAACACAGAGATCTGTCTGGCACATTCCTACCCACAGACAGCGGGAATTTGGATTCTGGGTGCCTTAGTTACTTTCCTCATTGCTAGGACAAAATACCCAACACCTGCAAGTTAAAGGAGAGGTTTGTATTGGCTGTTTGTGGAGGTTTCACTTGGCTAGCTGTACGGCAGCACAGCATGCGGAGGAGAATTGCTCACAGTATAGCAGGCAAGAAGCAGAGAGAGGTCAAGCAGGAGCCAGGAAAAGAGACAGACCCTTTCAGGCCATGCCCAGAGTAACATGCCCCTTCTGATTAGATCCCACCTCCCAAGAGCAGGTCAGCTGTAAGCCCCCAGAGCCAATCACCTTCAAAGAGCAGCCCATGAGTTCACAAGGCTCTTGGGGGGACCTAGGTATAAACCATAACACTGAGACTATGTACGATCCTCCCATAAATTGGGAGTAAAATTGGAAATAGTCTAACAACATGAGTTTCATCTGGAGCAATTTTACTGACTTCAAAATACCTAGTTATCATTGATCTTCTCTGGATCTCAGCTCTCATTATACACCAAGAATTTTCTGTTTTACTTAACATTGATAGCTGACATTTATTAATCACTTGGAATCAGACTTACATGCTTTTCAGTAAATCTTCTTCAATAGGATACTATTACTATATCTAACTTATAGGAGAGGAAATTAAGTCACTAACTGAATAGATAAGAGAAAAATAGAAATAGAAACCATGTGGACAGTTTAGGTCAGTCCCCAAAAATTCATGGAGCTTAGAGAAAGAAATAAGAGGGCTGGAGCAACATTCCATTGCTGCTTGTCCTAGTGGACGTGGTCAGCTTTCCATGTAGCCCACAGAAAAGAGCAGCCTGGGAGAGGGGATGGCAGGTTTACCAAGATCTACTCCTCTAAGAGAGTCCCCAAGAGTTCTAGTAGAAAAACAATAGCTGTGGACTCCATGGTCCACGGATCAAGACCCTGAGACCATCAACTCTACCAATGCAGCGTAAAGTAAAACACCTAACCTCTGCAAACCACAATGGCTTTATTCGTAAAATGGAAATAGCCTTGACTCATAAGGATGTTGGAAGGATCGGTGTAGATAGCAAGTTTAGAAATGCAGTATGATCCCGACTACTGCGGAAACTGAGGCAGGAGGGTTGTGAGTTCAAGGCCAGCTGGGCAACAGAGTGAGAACCCATCTCAAAAAGACAAAAGACAATTCAACGTAAAACTCCACAGTTATTGCTGTCCCTCGCTTTCTGAGCCTTTATCTTCCCGATCCATCCCCAAACCACTTCAACATCTACTCACACAGAAGGAAAAATGAGCTTACCATCTCCTCTGCGGTCCGCTGGCTTTCTGCCTCTGTCCAGCCCAGCCTTCTTATAGTCTCTCTGGCTCCCTTCACTATCAGGCTGCTTACAAAAACCACTTCCTATTTGCTTTCCAGAAATTCATTGCCTTTCCCAGCCTTTCCCATTAAGTTACAATGTTGATAATTCAGGGCCAACGTTGGCAACTTAGAGCAGTTGCCAAGGATGCAGGGGTCACCCCTTTTTACGGAAGATGGTCTGGAGACAGGACAAGTGTGAATCAATTCTGGACATCCCAGGCTGAGCCAAGCAGGGCGGGACCCAAACCCGCAGGGGTCAGGTTTCCTTTGATTAAGATAAGAGTCCTAATTTAAACTCACACATTGGGGAGACTTGCTTTGTGTTAATCAAAAAGTCCAAGTGTAAATTCCAGTCATTGTGAAAGGGCAGGGAATGTTTATAATTCCATCAGCCTTCTGAGGGAATAGAGCAAAAAATAGAAACAAAAAATAATTGGGTAAAAACAGGGAAAATCCACTCAAGGATTTTTGGCATTTCCAGAAGATGGTTGAAAGCAGTTTTGAAGTGACATACAGAGAGATACAGACCATTGGAGATACAGACCATTGGAAAGGAACTCTGGAAATTTTCAGGGGGAAAAATGTAAAAATGGAATGCTTAGTATTTCTTCTCGTGGAGCATGTGGGACTAGAGGGCTGTTGTCACAGTGATTAAGACCTGGGTTGTCATTAAGCCTGGCGACACCACTGGGTATACATTAAGTAATTACTTAAGCCCTCTGTACCTCTCACCTGTGAATCAAAATGCTAATCAGAGTTCACATCACAAGGAGGCTAGAGAGTGAATGTGCTCATACGTGGGGAGGGTTTAAAGTAACACCAGGCGCACAGCTGGCGCTGGGTCATCACTGTTACTTTTCTTAGACAGCAAAACCCAGTATCAAGTACAGTGTCCAGGCAGGAAACTTAACTCCAATGTATCCTCTAAGATGGGGGCTGTTCTTCCTTTATTCCATGATTGTTATAGCTTGTAAATAGGCATTTCATGGATAGACTTTTTTTTCTTTTTGAGGCAGAGTCTAACTGTGTAGCCCCAGGCTGGCTTTGAATACGGCAGAAATCCTGCCTCAGCCTTTGCAATGCCAGCAGCACAGCAACACCACACCCAGCATGGATAGATTTTTAAATGGGATAAACTGGAAAGATCTGGAAGACATTCTAAGGGTAAAGATTAATTAAGGAGCATGGAGCAACCTTTGAACTTTAGGGTTGGGCCCCAAGAAAAAAGGGTTAGTTACATAGCAGAAGTAGAAGCGTGGTGCCGGAGGTGGTCATGAGTAATGTGTGTGGAGACATAGGGGAGCTGAGAGGAGGAAGGGAAGAGCAGTCTGTGAAGTAACATGATGTGGGGTCCAGGGTCCAAAGCCCAAAGCCAGACCGCCTGGCTCCACCACCCGCCAACTCTTGAGTTGTCAAATTACTAAGCTTTCTGTGACTCAGTTTCCTCAGCTGCATGAGGACATAGGGATGATCATCACCGAATACAAGTGTGAGGACAATGAAATTGAAAGTCTCTGGAGTAGTTCCTGCCGCACTGTAATTGCGATACGAGCTCGTATTTTTTTATATGTGAAACGCCTCCATTTCCTTCTATTCTAATTTTTCCTCTGTAATCTCCGGGCATTGTCCCATTATTTTTTAAAATTCTCAGTTAAGGAAATAGAAGGGTGCTAGGTAGAATGACAGATTCTTAGCAATAATGTACTCTTTAATTGAAACTATTAAAATTTAGTGAACATGAAGAAAACAGAGAGAGATTCCTAGTGAGTAGATCTCAGCAAGATGGCACGGTACAAGACACCACCTTCAATCTCCCCACAGACACACAAAGACACAGTTATCCACAAACCACAATAGCTGTTGGAGCGCTGATAGGTGTATTTTGAAATACTCTACACCTTTTGGGGGGTGGTGGGGATATAGCTCAGCAGCACAAGCGCCTGCCTGGCAAGCGCAAGGTCCTGAGTTCGATTCCTGGTACCCCCCCCCAAATACTCAACACCATAATAAAGCCCAAAACAGAGGACACCTGCACAGAAAGGGTCATTAGTGAGATCAACATATAAGAGATGCCCGGGGATGGCCAAGAACAAATATCAGTCACTGTGCCCTCCACCCTAAAGACATAAAGTAGTTGGATGGGTAAAAGAAAAGACCCAATTGTATGTTACCCATAAGAGATTTACTTCACCTTTAATGATGTATAAGACTCAAAGCAAAGAGCTGCAAAAAGACATTCCATGCAAATGGAGACAAAAGTAGTGCAGAGGTAGCAGCAGTTATAGCACATAAAGTAGACTTTCAATCAAACTGTAAGAAAAGAGACAAAGATGATCATTTTACAGTAAAACCTTGGCTTGCAAGAAACTTGTTCTCCAAGTGTTCTATAAGATGAACAAACATTTCTAATAAATTTTAACTTGAAAAATGAGCAACATCTAGCAGTATTAGTATGTGATACCAAATATCACAGAATCACAACTGAGCCAATGGTGTCTGTCTGTCTCTCTTTCTCTCTTCCAGGGATTGTGGATGATCATCTCCCAACAGCAGGTAGTTATGGAGACCTCCTCTGCAGAGGAGAAAGAAAAATGCCAAGGAATCCTCACTTCAAATGAGATTGAGCAGATGTATAAAATGTGGAAGCAGTGCAGAATTTTGCAGAAAAGCACCACCTGAATAGGGCCGCAGCAGTGCCAGCACCGAATCTGTGTAACGACAGTGCAGCGTGCCATTTCTGCAGAATCCTCGAAAGGAGGCAAAATCAAGTGTCCCCGGGTAGCTTTCTTATTAAAGGTGTACGAAAAGAGAAAGATTCCGTTGAGACAACAGGTAGCAGTGATTTCATTAGTGACAGTGAAAGTTGCCCCACACAGCACCCTCCTCTCTTTCGCCTCCCTCACACCAGCCACGGTTTTCAAAGATAAGTGCAGGTTAACTTCTTTATTTTTCTTCATCGTTTTGCATTGCAGCACAGAGATTCCATGTTTAGCAGACTGCTTGTTTAGTGGCTGTTTGGACTTACTACTGAGGTGTGCTGTTTGAAGTTGCTACCACCGCTCGGGCTTATGACCTGAATTTGGACCTATGAGGATAACAGAATACGAAGGGCAGGGTGATTTTCTGGCAGCTTTTCTACCGTATGGTACAGTCATTTTTGCTGATTGTACAGTACAGTATGGTGCTATAGTTTTATGTTCTGTTGTACATTACAGTGCTGCGTGCAAGAGTTATGCAAATAAAAGCAAAGGCATCCCATTAGAGTTCCCTTTGACCATTTCTTTCTTCTGAATATTGTAATGTGCATACGATATACAGTTCCTCATTTAGTGACAAATTCGTTCCATAAGCTAGATGAGGGCATGTAACTTGGATGTTAAATGAGGAATGTCTGTGTTGTGATCATTTTTACGTGAATATTTTTGGGTTATGAAATGAATCATCTGAGTTTCTATTATTTCTTAGGGGGAAATTCACTTTGATATACAAGTGCTTTAAATTACAAGCATGTTTCTAGAATGAATTATGCTCTATTTTATTGTATAATACAATATTATATAATGATAAAATTGTCATTTCATCTATGTCCCCAATGTCAATACAATTAAATATATAAAGCAAATATTAATAGACCTGAAGGGGGACAGATTACAGTTGTGCCATAGTTGAGGACTCCCCAAGACAAAGGTAGTTATTATGTAAGTTGATCCCTAAATTCACAAGGGTTACATTTCTAGAGCACCCACGAGTTGCAAAAGACTCCAAATTTCAAACATGGTCAGAAAAATACCTATAAATGTCTATTTTTACAGTTTAAACCCTAAATATGCTATGTTTACTGGGTTATGTAATTTAACTTAATAAAATATTGTATTAATAAAGTCTTAGAAGATGCAAGGCATTTTGGTAATGTCTTAGGGATCTTAGAACTTTAAGAAGAACAAAACGGAGACTGCTCAAGATAGCTACACGTGGTACAGCAACCTGTTATGATGCAGGGATGCTGATGCATCTGTTGAAAATGTGTTACAGGGCAGCAGCCAATCAGCAGTAAGAAGAACTGTATAGCACTCTCAGATTGCCTATTTTCAAACCTCCACCAAAAAAGCAATTGCAGAAGACATTTGCAGGTCCCGTGAAATTGTAAGGGTTTCCATGAACAATTAAGTGAGGTTCTCAGGAAAAATCTGTGAATGAACTCTGACCTGAGACTGCAGGGGTATACTGTATTACAAATATACACCAAAAAGATAACAGTAGAGGACTCCGTTACCTCCTTTTTAACAATAAACAATTCATCCAGATAGAAAATGTAGTGCCCTCCCACCTCCTCTCTGAATTCTATTTATCTGATTATGACGGTGCATTCACATGCACCAGGAATACCAATCCCCTTGTAGGCTCCTATGGTACACTAGCCTCACAGAGCTAACAGTTTTCTTGGTCATGGGAAGAGGATCAAATATTAATTAAAAATTCCACAAATACAGAAAGAAAAGGATGTGGTGCAGGGATACATTATGATTGGAAATCACCCTAAAGGAGACCCTCCCTGAGACAGTGACTTTGGGCTGAGGGCTGGGTGGTGAGGTCATGCCAGGTCCGTGGAGGCCTGGAGAAGCCCAGTAGTTTAGAGTGGGACTCTGTGGCTGGAGTCGGGAAGAAGGCTGTGGCGGTGGGGAGAGCCTGGGCTTTGCCATGTTACGTGTGTTTCACAGGCACCTTTTGCTGCCCGTTAAATCAGAGGCAGCTGACCCCTCAGAAAATTCCTGCATAGCAGTCCCTCTACTCGGGGAACACTAGGCAGTTTTCTACTTGCAAGGTTGTACAATGACAAGTTACAATTTTTTTAAAGAATGAAGTTTTTTCTTCTTATTTTTAATAGGTGCCCATTAAAACAATGAAACTCCAAAACACACAAAGAAAGAAAAAAGTCACCTAGTCTTCTCACCAGTGAAACTGGAATCACATTGTATGTTACTTTAAATAGATAAGAATCTTTCAGGCAGTGATGTACAGTAAAACTTTCTGACGTTTAAAAAATACATTTCTGCTGTACTTATAACAGGAAACTCAAGTATGTAGGTAGACATAAGTGTGGATATATACAGGGCAATGCAGATATACACATACGCTTGGATATAACATAAAGATGAAGAGTGAAAGTAAATTCCACCTCCCTATGGCTTAAATGTCCTTATCAGCCCGTCCCCAGAGCTCCTCTGACCCATTTGCCTGAATGTCTGTATCTTCCCTAGTGTTTCTTCCTTCTTGTCATGGACAGAATTGTCAGCTTTCCTCACACAGCTTTACGAACATGCCTTCTACAAGCATCACGACCTTTTAGATCTTCCTGTTGGGCTGCTATTTAAATTGGCTTGTGGCATTGTGCTTAAGCGTTTCTTTTCTCTATCTTTCCTCTCCACTCTTTGAAAGGGAAGGAAATCAGTCAGCCCAGCCAAGGTCCCAAGAAATGTACATGAACTTTCATGAGATTCTCTGTTACGTAGCCTTAAATAGAAATGGGGTTATCAGGACGCACTCTACACTTCCATACTTACACCCGCTTAGCCTCAGTGAGGAATTAATTTACTCATCTTACACACTTTTATAAGCATCTGCTCCACATACAGTCTAAGTTATACTCTGGAGCACAAAAGCAAGTAGGAGACAACGCTTGTGTGGAAAGAGCTCGCTGACCGGAGGGACCTGGTGGTGGCGGCACGCGCCTGCAATCGCAGCACCCCGGGAGGCTGAGGTAAGAAGACTGTGAGTTCAAGCACAGCCTGGGTAACTTAAAGACCCTGTCTGAAAATAAAAGAAAAGAGGACTGAGCATGTAGCTCAGTGGCACAGCACCTGCCTCGCAAGTGTGAGGTCCTGAGTTCAATTCTTAGGACCAAAAAAGACAAAAAAAGACTATGGAGATATAAGAATATAAACAGCATGATGGACGTGACATAGCCTTGTGTGAGACCCATACAAAGATATCCGTGGTCTCGGTGGCAGGGATGGAGTGGTGGTCGGAAGGGTGCTAGAAGAGATGACAGTGACGGCAGGAAAGAAGTCAGACTCTTCTGCAGCTCAATGGTCACACACACACACACACACACACACACACACACACACAGACAGAAAATGCTCTAAACTCAGTAGATGAGGTAGGAAGAGGTTTTTCTCATTAGCATTATATTCACCTTTCCAAAGGCTAATCTTGTCTGGGCTCTTGGAGTACCAGAAGTATTACCAACTTTAGCATACCAGAAACTGTTAAGTAAGTGGCTGTCTCTAAATGATCTCATAAGTAGTTTATTTAAAAGCTATTGAAAAAGTGAAGCAAAAATTGCTATATTTACATTATGGAGAAGTTATTCTTGGGCCAGAGCCTGTGCTAAGCATTTAAAAAGCTATACTTCGTTTAATCCTTACAGTTTCATGAAGCAGATGCTATCTGTACTACGGGTCCATCAGAAATCACCTATAACTCTAGCACTCTGGGAGGCTGAGGCAGGAGGATGCCAAGTTTGAGCCCAGCCTAGGAAACTTAACAAGACCCTGTTTTGAAAAAAATGTGTAAAAGACTGGAGGTATATCTCAGTGTGAAGGCCCTGGGCTCAATCCCCAGTACAAGGTGTGTGCTGAGGGGAGAGGGATTATTATTATATACATTTTATTAAGGAAGGGAAGACTGGAAGGTTAAATGTTTTGCCCAAGATGACACAGCTAATAAATGGAAAAGATGATTCAAATTTGAGTATACTTGAAATGATGCATGAAATATACTAAAATGCAGGGCTTTTCATCAAAGTCATTAAAGAGGGCTTTCTGAAAAGAGAAGATTTTATGGCTCCTATTTATTATCTGGAGGGTATTCTATGCTAGAAATCTCTGATGATTGAAGACAGATTGAGAGTAAAACTAAATTAAACTACTTCCATCACAGAACTCTTAAATCACATCTCAAGGCAAGGTCTTCTGCTACTAAGTTACAATGGGTTAAAATCGCCATGAGCACAAAGGAAGTTTGAGTCAGTTGTGCCCGAGAATGTGTTCTTTTACAGGCAAACATGAGGAATGCCCTGATCCAGAGGGAAAAAAAGGCAAGATTGGATTGGAAATAGAACAGGCTAGTATCTGAGTCTCTATCCAAGCATCAAATGGAAAATTACTTGATTCAGGATTTCCTGAAACCTTCCTAGCTAACTTGCCCTGCCGTTTCCCCCCAATCAAGTGTAATAGATTAAAGAGATGATAACTTTTACATAACATAATTTGTTTCCTTTTGGTCTATGAAGAGAAATGTTGCCTCTAGTGACAATTATTACCAGCTCTCTGCAGTTACTTATTTCTGTAGGAACACATCTCTGAGATTATACATAGATTTTATATTTGTGGAAACACACAATATTTTCTCATTGAAAAAATTTTAACATTTCATAAAAAATTATCCCGTTAAATTCATTTAGTGAAGTGTACTGTAATTGAGGCTAAAAATGACCTTTCCTATCCTCTATGTTTGTTTCCCCTACCATGTTCTAGAGACGAAATAGCCAAAGAATCAAAACTACTAATTTAGCATTTAGAAGCATCTCCTGTAGTTTAGGAAAGTTTCCTCCAGTTAAACATGTGTTTCAGGTATACTTTATTTTATTTGGGTGGGGGTTATGACAGTAGTGTCTCTCTTTTGTTATAATTGTTATGTAGTTGTCATAAAAGTTTTTTAATATTACCCCAAAATCTCAAGCCAGAAAAGGAAATGGGACCATATCAAACAAAAACACTTTTACACATCCAAGAGAATAATTTGCAAAATGAGAAGATAGTGTATAAGTTGAGAGAAAATACTTGAAAACCACATCTCTGATAGTGGATTAATATCCAAGATATATAAGGAACTGAAAACTGGGCAAAAGACATGGGTGTAGTTTGGATTTTAGAAGTCCCCCAAGGTTTCATGTGTTAAACTCTTGCTCCTCAGTCCCTGGTACTCTTGAGAGAAGGTGGAACATTTAGGAGATGGGACTTAGTAGAAGAAAGTTAGGGGCTTGCCTTTTGAGGCACAGGGGGGCCCTGGCCCTTCCCCTTCCTCTCTTTACCTCATGGTTGCCATGAATGAGAAGTTTCCTCCGTCACACACTCCCACTGTGATTTACCATCTTGCCAGAGGCCCCAAAGCCATGGAGCCAACCAGCCATGAACAGAGGCCTTGAAATCATGAGTCAGAGTGACCCTCTCCTCTTTATGAGTTGATTATCTCAGACATTTTGTCAAAGCGACAGCTGACTGACATAGATCTGAATACATACTTCTCCAAAAAGGGCCAATAGGGGTGCAGACATGTGCCCCCACATCACTCATCATCAGGAAAGTGCAAATCTCTCTTATTATGAGATACCTCACACTTGTGCAGATGGCCAGTCTCAAAGACAAGAGATAAAATTTTGACAGGGTGTGAAAAAAGAAAGCCCCTGTATAAAATCTTTTTGTTTGAGGATCAAGACTTTATGCAGCTAGATTTCCAGGACCAACACCCACTAATATAACAGAAACACCAACCAATTTTTTTGTACTGTGTTGCTCTAAACCTTGAAGTATCACAAAAATAAGAGAGATGGTTTGCTGAATCTGCACTGAAAGCTGCATCAAAGGAAGAAAAGAAGGCAGTGGGTGCCTGTACAGATGATGAGAGTCGCCAGGCACAGGGAGAGAGTGAGCTGACTGAGCACCAAGAAGACAGGATAGAAGGGACATGTTGTGTTTTTTGCCCCAGCCCCACATGTCTGGCTGAGGTTGGCCTCCCACATGGTCATGCATTTCCCCGGACAGCTGATTCTATTGTTTTTCAATATTTGTGGACATTATATTTGTCAGGTTTTAAAAACTGAACAACTTCAAGTTAGACAAAAGGAATTTCAAGGCAGAAATTCATTCTACATTTCCTCTTACCACACCTGCACAAACTTTATGTAATATACTGTTTCAACCATAATGAATTTCTTATGAAGTAAGTGAATATAGGTTATAGATTTTTTTCCTTTAAAAAATATCTAATTGTATGTTCCTAGGAATTATAGCTTATGCACAGTCTGAAGAGCAGACAAGTACATGGTGAAAGTGCATGTAGGCAGCTGTAGGCTCTGTCAGGAGAGCAAGGCCTTTCCTCCAGGCGAGGAAGACCCTGTGTGCCCATATCCATTGCTTGTGCCACATGGGGCCTGACTGCCAGTCGCTTTTGGTGAGCTGCAAGATTCTTGGCTGCAGTAACAACATCTTGTTTTTATATTCTGTAATCCTTACTAAAAGTCAACTCGAGTTAGATTCACAACAGCTGAGGTGTCCTTTCCTGCAGTGAGTGTTCTACTCAGTGTAGTGCTACACTCTCTGCCTACAGCAAGCACTGTCTCACGCACCATGTGGAACTGATGCCTGTTTTGCCCCAGCTCATAAAGTGCCCTTGCAGTCCACAGCCTTACCCTTGTGTCCCCTCTTCCCATCACATGCAAGCCTTGGGTGTTACCCACCACACAACTTTTCATTTGAACAAAAATACAGTATGACTCAAGAAATACTGTTTCTTTTCAGATAGACATAGAGATATGTTTTTGGAAATGCTTCCTGAGCAAATTCTCTGCTTTGAAACTGAGATCACCAGGAATGTCTTGGTGTAATTTGATCTCTTCACAGAGAATTCAGGTTCCCCACTCATGAACAGGATAGGACAAAGGTGAATTGCACTTACCACTGGCCTCTGTGCCTCAGAGTGAGTTCTACAAGTGGATAAGGAATTTTGGACTATTTCAAATTTCACATATTTGCTTAAAAATTGTTTCCTTGTCTTGTAAATATGAGAACAGATAACTTATTGAAATACGTATAAACTTCAATAGGGCATTAAACAGTTGGTTGTAATACAATAAAGAAACAAGAAAGCAGCCACTGTATAATTAGCTGGAAGTAATCAAATCAAGTCCAAGTTTTGATCCTCAAGTAATTCCATGATCCTGGCTCCTGATAAGATGGAATTGTCCTGCCAACAGGAATAATAGCCCCTGAGGGATTTGCTTTCCTTTGAACAATAAGAAAGGAGGAAAAGGCGTCACTGGAGATTTGGATGTGAGCAACTTGTTTGTACCTAAAATGCTCCTTAATAAGTTATCTCTAGAGCTACAGTTTGTTTAACTCTTTGTTATTAAAATAAAAATTTTAGGTTTTATAGTTCATTTGTCGATATAATAAAAACAAATTTCCACAAAAATACTAGTCTTACTTGCTGACATAACAATAATATAGTCTTTTATGAAAATCTTACCTCATAGAGAGGCATAAAGAAAAAACAAAAAGCATACACTATACCACTCCCTAAGGACAACCACTGTTAACACATCAGTCTGCTTTTAATATTTTTAAATTTACAAAATCACAAATACATTTCAAGAAAAATACATGTTTATCTTTATGTTTTAGTTTTCTAAAACTAAACTATATTAAAAACATGTTTTATGGTAATAAATATAGATCTGTATCATCCTGTACAATGACTGCATAATATTGCATTGTTTAATACACTCTAACTTACTTAGAATATTCCATATTTTAGTATATGTGCTGCCAAAGCGAGCACTAGAATATTCCATATTGATACAAATCTTGGTATGTGTGATTTCTGGTTACCAGAAACAACACTGCACAATAGCAGGACATTTTGGCCCTCTGCTCACTTCTTGTTGTGCAGCCTGGTGTCTGAGAGAAATGGTTGGAGACCCCTGGCCTAAAGGGCTATCTTTGCTTGTGCCACTGTAGGTAGTGTTTTCCCCACCTCTGGCTTCCTTCAGATTTGTTTTTAAAGATTCGGTTTTCTTTTTTTGTTTGTGTGGTACCAGGGATAGAACTCATCTCATAATTTTTCTAGAAAAATTAATAGAAGGGTATTTACTAACCAATGTGTATACATACTTAATTTTGGGGGTGGGGTGGGTACCAGGAATTGAACTCAGGACCTTGCACTTGCCAGACAGGTGCATGTACCACTAAGCCCTGCACTTAAAATTTTGTTAGATATTATTTAATTGTCCCCCAAGTAAAAGTATAAATCTGAACTCTTTCCAGCAGTTTGTGAGGGTTCCCATTCCATTTATGATCTAAAGTTCAGGTTGTCAATTTCAAGAAACTTGGCCAACATGGTAGACCACAGCAAAATGTCATTTTTCTAAGTTTTATATCTTAGTTTGCCGTGGAGTTTACCCAATGTATATTTTGAAAAGTATCATAGAAAATTAAGATATTGCATAAAGGTGTTCCTGGATGCCCTTTGCTTCCCATCCACAGCTGCAGACTTTGGTGTCCTCACTAGCAGTGAGGTCTGAAAGGCAGCACAATCAACAAGGTGAAAAATAAAGACTCCAGTTTCTGATCCACTGTTTAAGGCTGTGGTGCCCAGTCTTCCTAGCACCAGGGGTCAGTTTTGCGAAAGACAGTTTTTCCATGATAGGGATTGGGGTTAATTTCCTTTTTAATATATGTTTGTGATACATAATAATTATATTCCCCAGAGCTAGCATCATTGCCTTATCTCCATCTCAGCTTATAGGGCATTAGATCGTTGGCATGTGCAAACTAGATCCCTCCCATGCAAGGTTCATAGCAAGGCCCACCCTCCTATGAGGATCTAATGCTGCTGCTGATCTGACAGGAAGTGGAGCTCAGGTGACGTGAGCAACGAGGAGCTGCTGTAAATAAAAATTTAGCTTTGCTCCTTGGCCCTCTACTCACCTTCTGTTGTGTGGCCTGATTCCTAACTGGGTCAAGCATTGGAGAAGCCTGGTCTAAAAAACTCTGAAGTCACCACTCCATTCCAACAACTGATACAAAACTGAACAAGCTGAAAAGTCAGTTTTCTCAGATGCCTAAGAAAAATGAGGTCATAGTCCAAAGAGCTGAATGACGAATGCCTTTAATGGGCTTAGTAGTAGATAGGACACAGCTGAGAAAAGAATCTCTGCGGTTCAGGACATCTCAATAGGATCCTGAAAAACTGGAGAAACAGAATAAAACAGAACAGACTATCAGAAAACTATGACACAAATATAGAAGGTGTCCACTTGTAATGGGAAGGCCAGAAGGAGAAAAGAGTGAGGAAAGAACAATTTTTTGGTACAATAAAGGCTGAGAATTGTCTCCAAGTTAATGCTAAACACCAGACCATAGATCCATGAAGCGTCAAGAACCCTACATAGTATAAATGCTAAAAGAACTGCACTATCCAAATCATTTTCAAGCCACAGAAAATTAACGATTAAAAACAAATCTAGGGGCTGGGGATACAGCTCAGTGGCATAAGCGCCTGCTTGGCAGGCACAAGGTCCTGAGTTCTATCTCCGGTACCGCAAAAACAAAAAAAAAAGAAAACCGAATCTTTAAGAACAAATCTAAAAGAAGCCAAAGGTGTGGAAAACACTACCTACAGAGGAGCAGTAACAAGAATGACATCTGATTTCTCTATGAAACCGTGAAAGTAAGAAAAGAGCACAGTGATCTATTTAAAATGTTGGGGGTAGGATAACACAACAACCTAGAATTCTGTACCCTTTGAAGTTAACCTTGGAAAGTGAAAAAGTACAATCTTTCTCAGACAAATACAAATAAAAAAAAATTATTAGTACAAGTGTGTTGTGCATAATGTTTACATTCTTCTTTGGGAACAGGTACCTGCATTTAATGTATCTTAATTCTTTCTATTCCCTTTCTCTGTTCTGGTTCCCCTTCCTGCACCTCCGGATCCCCATCTCACTTGTAAAGGATGTATCTCCCTGTGTCCTATTACTTACCTTTTATTTTTTAAAAGTTATAAATTCTTTGAGCTTCACATGTAAGAGAAGTTATGCAGTATTTGAGCCTGTGTGTCTGATTTATTTCACTTAACATTATTGTCTCAAGGTGCACATTTTCCTACAAACGATTCACATTTATCCTTCTTAATAGCAGAATAGTGTTCAATTGTGTATAAACACCACATTTTCCTTATCCATTCATCTCATGATGAATATACAGGCTGCTTTCAGATTTAGCTATTATTAGTTGTGCTGCCATAAAGATGGGTATGCATGTATCACTGTGATATAATGTCTTTAACTCTTTTCAGAAAATACGTAGAAGGGGAATAACTAGGTGAAATGGAATTTGTAATTCTAGTTTTTTGAGGGATCTCCATATTGACTTCCATAGTTGTTGCGCTAGCTACATCCCCATCAACAATACAGAGGACTCCTTCCCCTGCCCCACAGCCTGTTGCTATTATTTAATTTCTTGATGATAACCATTTTTCTGGAGTAAGACTGAATTTTACTGTTCTTTTAATTTGCCTTTCTCTAATGGCCAGTAACATTGAACATTTTTCATGTAATTAGCTATTAGTACTTATAATTCTGAGAAGTATCTACTTCAGTTGCCCTTTTAAAAAATTTAGGTGTTTTATTTTGAGAACACTATTTTTTTAGGTTTTCACATTAATCCTCTGTCTAAGATATAGCTGGAAAAAATTTTCCCATTCTGTAGATTTTCTCTTTACCCTGTGGTTGTTTCCTTTGCTGTACCTAAGCTTTGTAATTTGATACAATCCCATTTGTTGATTCTTGATATTATTTCTTATGCAGTTGGGGTTCTGTTCAGAAAATCCTTGCCTACACATATCTCTTCAAAAATTTTACCTATTTTATCTTCCATCAGATTGGGTGTTTCTGTTTTAGTATCTACATGTTAGATCCAGTTTAGTATATGGTGAGAGATGTGGGTCTAGATTCAATCTTCTGCATGTGGATAGCCAGTTTACCCAGCATCATTTGCTAAAGAGGCTACTTTTCCTTCCTTGTATATTTTTGGGCACTTTGTCAAAGATCAGATAATTGAATATGCTTGTTGTTTCTGCATCCTCTATTCTGTTCCTTTGATCCTGTGCCAGGATCATGCTGTTTCTATCACTGTAACTTTGTAATATAACTTCAAGTTTGAACTGTAATGCCTCCTGTTTGCTCCTTTTTGTTTTCACTTATTTTAAAAGTAAAAGAACAAAAACATATTAACAAACAGACACAAAGTAGCATAAGAATAGTACAATCAAAACTGATTTACAGACAAGGTGATGGAATCAACAATGGTTGCTGCATTATATATTGATAACTTCGAAGTGTATACCCAGGAAAACAGATATAGACATGCAAAATTGATTAAATGAATAATCATCAACTTTTCCTTACAATAAAGTGACCTAAGTCCATAGTACAACTATGCTAGATATGCTGCATATACATACATACTTACTTACATACATAGATAATTATCCCTTCCTTCCTTTTTCATTTTTTTTATAGAATTTTTCTTTTTAAAGTGTGAAAGAAAAAGAACTACATCAACAACAAAAAGCAGAAAGCGTTAACAGACACAAAGTAGCACAATAACAGTATAATCAGAATTGAATTATAGACAAAGCAACAGACAACCAACAATAGCTGTTGCTTTGCATATTGATATCTTTAAAGTGTATGCTCAGGAAAACACACATACACACACAAGGTTGATCAAACAACCAGTCATCGACTATTCCTTACCATCAAGTGACATAAGACAATAGTAGAACCATGTTAGCCATCCTGCACATATGTATATACGTACAAACATACACACAGTTTTGCCTCTTTCTTTTCTCCTTTCCCTCATCCCATCTGTTCTTTACTTTTGAACAGATTTCCTTCATGTCTCTTCGTTTATATTCCCACCCTCAGGTTCTTACACCAGTGACACAATACGGTGCTTGCACATGTACCTCTGATTTATTTCACTTAGGAGTATAGTGTCTAATTGTGACCATTTGCCAACAAAGGACCCAAATCTGTCCCTCTTTATAGCTGAGTAATATTCCATTATATAAAAATGCCACCGTTTTTTAACCCAGTCCTCTGTGGATGGACCTTTGGACTGCTTCCACAATTTAGCTATTACAAATTGTGCTGCTATAAACATGGGTGCACATATATCAGAGTGATATGATATTTTCAGATCTTCTGGGAAAATACCCAGAAGGGGAATAGCTGGTTTGAATGGAACCTCTAGACCTAGTTTGCTGAGAAATCTCCAAACTGTTCTCCACAGTGGTTGCAACAGTCTGCAATCCCACCAGCAGTGTAGTAGAGTCCCTATTTCTCCACAGCCTCGCCAGCATTTGTTATTGGATGATTTTTTCATACTGGCCAGTCTTACTGGGGTAAGATGAAATCTCAATGTTGTTTTTATTTTCATTTCTCAAATGAGTAAAGATGTGGAACATTTTCTCATATATTTATTTGCCATTTGTATTTCTTTATCTGAGAGGTGTGTATTCATCTCAGATGCCCATATCTGGATTGGGTCTTTGAATTTGGACAGGTACATGTTTTTTAATTGTTTGTATGTTCTAGATAGAAGACCTTTGTCTGAGGGACAGCCAGCTAGGATTTTTTCCCAATTTGTGGGTTTTCTTTTTACTTTGCTGGTGATTTCTTTAGATGTGAAAAACTTTTCAGTAGGATGAGGTCCCAGTTATTGATTCTTTGAAGTGTTTCCCTTGCAGTTTCAATTTTGTTCATGAACTCTCTGCCTACTCCTATGTCTTCAAGATTTTAACCTACTTTCTCTATAGGTTTAGAGTTTCTGTTTTAATGTTGAGATCTGTGATCCATTTTGACCTGAGTTTGGTGCATGGTGATAGACTGGGGTCTATTTTCAGTTTTCGGCAAGGGGCAAGCCAGTTTTTCCAGCACCATTTATTAAACAGGTCATCTTTTTTCCAGTGAGTTTGATTGGCCCCTTTGTCAAATATTAGGTAGCTGAGTGGGTTTTTTGTTATGGTTGCATCTTCCAGTATGTTCCATTGATCCTCAGGTCTGTTTTTTAGCCAGCACCAGGTTGATTTTATTACAGTAGCTTTGTAGTATAATTTCAGGTCAGGGATTGTGATTCCACCTGACTTGTCTTTGTTGCCCAGAATTGCTTCTGCTATTCTGGATCTCTTCTGGTTCCAGACGAATTTAAGGCATATTTTCTCTAGACCTGTGAGGTATGCTAATGGTAGTTAAATGGAAATTGCATTGAATCTGTACAACAGCTTTGGTAGTATGGCCATTTTCACAATGTTGGTTCTTCCTAACCATGAGCAGGGGATGTTTTTCCATTTATTGAAATCCTCTTTGATCTCTTTCAGAGCACTGTAGTTTTCACTGAATAAATCTTTCACATTCTTTGTTGGATTGATTCCTAAGTATTTCAATTTTCTTGGATGGTATTGTAAAAGGTATGGTTTCCTCAATTTCTCTCTCAGTCTGTTTGTTGTTTGTGTATAGGAATGCTATTGATTTTTGGGTGTTGACTTTGTATCCGGCTACGCTGCTGAATTTGTCAATTAATTCCAGGAGTTTTCTTGTGGAGTTTTTGGGGTCCTCCATGTATACTATCATGTCATCTGCAGATAGTGATAGTTTAACTCCTTCCTTTCCTATCCTTTTTCCTTTTATTTCTCTCTCTTGTCTAATTGCTCTGGCTAATGCTTGCAGAACTATGTTGAATAGGAGTGGTGACAATGGACATCCTTGTCTTGTTCCTGACTTAGTGAAAGTTTTCAGTTTTTGTCCATTTAGTATGATGTTGGCTGTTAGTTTGTCATAGATGGCTTTGATCAGATTGAGGTAGAGGCCATCTATTCCTATTTTTTCTAAGGTTTTTAACATGAATGCATGTTGGACTTTATCGAAAGCCTTTTCTGTATCTATTGAGATGATCATGTGTTTTTTGTCTTTGGCTGTATTAATATGATGTGTTACATTAATTGATTTGTGAATATTGAATCATCCCTGCATTCCTGGAATAAATCCAGCCTGGTCATGGTGTATAATTTTTTTATGATTCGCTGTGTTCTATTTGCTAGTATTTTGTTGAGTATCTTTGCATCTATGTTCATTAGAGAGATTGGCCTATAGTTCTCTTTCTTGGTTGGGTCCTTCTCTGGTTTTGGTATCAGTATAATGCTTGCCTCCAGAAATGTGTTAGGGAGAGTTGCTTCCTTTTCGATTTCATTGAAGAGTTTGAGGAGTGTTGGTATTAAATCTTCTCTGAATGTTTTATAGAATTCTGCTGTGAATCCATCAGGGCCTGGGCTTTTCTTTGTTGATAAGTTTTTAATGACATTTTCAATCTCATTGATTGATATTGGGTTGTTCAGGATTTTTGAGCCTTCCTGATTCAATTTTGGTAATTTGTATCTTTCTAGGAATCTGTCCATTTCTTCTGAATTTTCTATCCTATGGGAGTAAAGATTTTCAAAGTAGGTATTAATGATGTTTTGGATTTCTGTGGGATCTGTAGTGATTTCATCCTTTTCATTCCTTATTGCATGAATTTGAGTTCTTTCCCTTCTTTTTCTCATAAGGTTGGCTAGGGGTTTATCAGTTTTATTTATTCTTTCAAAAAACCAACTCTTTGATTCACTTATTTTTTGTAGAGTTTTCTTCATCTCAATTGCATTGATTTCTGCCCTGAGTTTTATAATCTCCTCCCTTCTTTGGGCCTTTGGGTTGGCTTGTTGCTCTTTTTCTAAGAGTTTGAGGTGTAGCATTAGGCTGTTTATTTGCCCTCTTTCTGTTTTCTTTATATATGAGTTCATCACTATAAATTTCCCTCTGAGGACTGCTTTCATTGCATCCCACTGTTTCCGGTAGGTTCTATTTGCATTTTCATTTGTTTGTAGGTATTTTTTAATTTCTTCTTTAACTTCTTGTGTGACCCATTGGTTATTCAGGAGGTTGTTGTCTAATTTCCAAGGGTTTATGAGGTTTTTGGAGTTCTCTTTGTCATTAATTTCCAATTTCATTGCACTGTGGTCCGATAGTATGCACGGGATAATTTCAATTCTTTTGCATTTAGGTAGATATGCTCTATGGGCTTGAATGTGGTCAATTTTAGAGAAAGACCCATGTGCAGCTGAGAAAAATGTGTATTCTGATGTTGTGGGGTGGAACACTCTATATACATCTACTAAGTCCATTTGTTCACACTTTTGGTTCAGGTCTGTTATTTCTTTGCTGAGTTTCTGTCCAGTTGATCTGTCTCTTTGCATCAGAGGGGTGTTTAGGTCCCCTATTACAATAGTGTTATTAATTATTTGATTTTTCACGTCTGTTAAGATTTGACTTGTAAAGTTAGGTGCTCCATTATTAGGTGCATAAATGTTTAGGATTGTTATCTCTTCCTCTTACAGCTTTCCCCTAGCTAGTATGAATGGCCTTCTTTATCTCTTTTGATTGTTTTTGGTTTGATGTTTACATTGTCTGCAAACATAATAGCTATCTCTGTTTTTCTTCTGGGGACCTGTTGCATGGAGAATTGTTTTCCATCCTTTAACTTTCAGCCTGTGGATTTCCTTTTGAGTAAAATGTGTTTCTTATATACAGCATATCATTGGGTTGTGTTCCTTAATCCACTCTGCCAATCTTTTCTTTTTGACTGGTGAATTGAGGCCATTTACATTAATGGTTATAATGGTTATATGTTGGCTTATTCTAGTCATGTTATTTACTTGTTGTTGTTTTCCTACTTTTGCTATCTGTTTACTTACTTGTTCTGTTTGAGGGTTTCTTTCTATTGTTGTTCTTGAGATTGTGGTCACTTTTTTCTCTGTCTAGAATATCTTTCAGTGCTTTTTGCCATGCTGGTTTGGCACTCATGAAGTTCTTCAGTTGTTCTTTGTCGTGGAAATATTTTATTTCTCCATTGAATTTGAAGGATAGTTTTGCAGGATACATCAGTCTGGGTTGGAAGCTGTTTTGTCTCAGAATCTGTAATACCTCACTCCACGCTCTTCTTGATTTCCTGGTTTCCATTGAGAAGTCTGCTGTGATTCTGATGGGCTTTCCTTTATAAGTGATCTGTTTCTTTTCTCTAGCAGCTTTTAATATTATGTTCTTTTGCTGGATGTCTGGGATCTTGACTATTATATGTCTGTGTGTGGTTTTCTTTGGGTTATGGCTCATTGGGGTTCTATATGCTTCGATTAACTGTACTTCAGTATCTTTTACCATGTTTGGGAAATTTTCTGCTATTATTTCAGCAAATATTCTTTTTATATCATTTGTATTGTCTCCTGCTGTTTCACTAACTCTTATAACTCGAATATTATTTCTTTTTGCCTCATCTTGCAGCTGTTGGATTGATTTTTCTTGGATCCTTGATGACTTTATGAGATCCTTCCTTTCACGCTCAGTAGCTGCTATGCTGTCTTCAATATCTGAAATTCTATCTTCGGCTTCATTTAAGTCATCTTGCCAGCTTTCAATGGAAGTTTTCAATTCCTGGCAATGTCTTTGGACCTGTTTCATTTGTAGTAATTCATTCCTAAATTGCTCTTGTAACGTTTCCATTTGTTTCCTATTTTCTTCTATTCTTTTATCTATTTCTTCTCTATGTGTGCAGAACATTTCTTCCATTATAGTTTTCAGTTCATTTTTTGTCTGAGAGATTACTTCTACTTTAATCTCTTTTGTGGCCTGATGGAGTTGTTTCTTTACTTCGGATGTGATTGTTTCTGAAATTGCAGGTATGTGACTAATTTCTGCTTTAATCTGTTCTATGGCCTGATGGAGTTGTTTTGTTACTTCGGACTTAATCGTTTGATAAATTGCAGGTATGTGGCTTATTTGTGCTTTAATCTCTTCTATGGCCTGATGGAGATGTTTCTTTATTTTGAACGCAATCGTTTCAGAACTTGCGTGTATGTGGCTTCCTAGTTCCCCTATATCCTCACATCCAGGACTTGTTCTGGGTGGGGTTGAGTTCTGAGATTGCATTTTGTTCTTCTGTCTTCCCATTTTTGGATATCAGATTCAAACTATTGAGCTATAATTTACCCAGGCAGTTCACCAGGCAAAGGTCCATTGCAAAGGCTGCTCCAATGGCTCCTTCTCTTCAGGAGAATGTCCCTTAACCTTTCTGCTAAGAGTTCCACTCAAAAGGCTGCTCAGATGCTGCTTTGTGGGCCGAGCTACTCCCTACCCAGAGACCTGGCTGGGGCGTGTAAACAGCTCACCCGCCCAGGGGTCCCTGCAGGCAGGGGGGCCGCCCAGATGTTCCTCCATGGGCCGAGCTCCTCCCCGATTCAGAAACCCAGTTGGGGCGTGCAAACAGCTCACCCACCCAGGGGTCCCGCGTGGCAGTTGCTCCGCAGCTCCGAGCATGCACGGTGTGTGAGTCCAGTTATTTTTAAAACCTCCATCTCTCTTAGACTCTGATCTAGTCAAAGCCAGCGTGGCCGCCACTCCCGCCAGCCACCATCTTCCCTCTCTCGCTTTGCTCCTTTTTCCCAGGGTTGCTTTCAGTATTCTGTGTCTCTGCCAGTTCCATACGAATAGTAGAAATTTATCTCCAGTTGTGTGAAGAATGTTATTGAAATTTTTACTGGGATTGTGTTAAATCTCTACACAAATTTTGGAAGGACAGCCACTTTGACTATATTGGTTCTGCCTGTCCAGGAACAGGGGTTATCTTTCCATTGTCTGATGTCCTCTTTGATCTTTTAAAAAGTACTGTAGTTTTCACTGTAGAGGTCTTTCGCTTCCTTGGTTGAGTTAACCCCAAAGTATTTGATTTTTCTTGATGCTGTTGTGAAAGGTATTGTTTCCTTAATTTTTTTCTCCACCACAGAAGGACACAGCAGCAAGCTGCCATTTGTAAACCAGAAAGTGAGCCATCACCAGACTGCAAGTCCTCTGGTCCTTGAGTTTGAACTTCTCAGCCTTGAGAATTGTGAGAAATAGGTTAGCATTGCTTATAAGCTACCTAATATTAGATACTTTGTTTTAGTAGCCCAAGCAGATGAGTATATATGGCGAGGCAAAAGACAGAGAATGGCAAAGACAACAATGAAAGAGAGGAACTAAGGTGAAGAATGGGCTTCCTCCACCTTCTCGACTCACTATAAATCGGTCAACGCAGTGTGCTGTCGGTGGGAGAGTAGTCAAATAAACCGGTGAAGCAGAACTCAGAGCCCAAAGACAGATCCCATACACACAATCTACTAACCTTTGACAAGTGAGCCAAAGCCATACAAGGAATCAAAGATAACCTTTTAACTAAATTGTACTGTGACAAATGGATGTTCACATGCAAAAAAAAAAAAAAATCTAGACATACACCTGACGCCTTTCATAAGGTTTAACTCAAAATGGACCACAGTCATACAAGTAAAATGCAAAACTATAAAACTCGAAGAAGATAAAAGGATAAGCCTAGATGATCTGGAGCTAGTGTTGACATTTTGGGTAAAGTACCTGAGCCAAATTTTATAAAAATTTTTAAATACCGAAAAATTGAAACTTCTGCTCTAGGAAAGATAATGTCAAGAGAAGGAGAAGGCAAACTGCAAACTGGGAGAAGATATTTGCAAAAGACATATCTATTAAGCAATTTTGACCAAATTATACAAATAACTCCTCAAACACAACAATAATAAGCTGATTTATAAGTAGGTCAGATACCTTAACAGATAGCTCATCTAAGAACATATGTGGTGGTAACTGAGCACATGAAAGCATGCCCCACATCATACATCATCAGGGAAGAGGACTTCTTGATACATGCTTGCTGAACACAAGACACTGTGCTAGACCCAGTAGGCTATGACCTTAAGACATGGAGTTCTGAACTCCACTGTGACATTAATCATGATGTGTCAAATTGATTTAAGTGAGAACCACCTAACAGCTTAGAAAAGCAGTGGGGGTGTCTGCGGGTGACTGACTTGCAGGCTGTAAATAGAGGAGGGAAGGCACACCCTGGCTATGGGTGGCACTAACCAACAGGCTTGGAGCCTGGACAGAATGAAAAGGGAAAGGAGAAAGTTTTGCCCTTTCTTCTCTGGAGGAGCTCTGGTCTTTGCCACTGCCTTTGTCCATTCAGCTCCAGCTCCTTGAAGCATCTAGTGCAGACTCTTCACCTCCTAACACAGCCCTGTCAGCTTTCTGACATGGAGTCACCCTGGACTCTACAGTGAGCTTCATGCCTTCAGCCTCTGATTGGCTCCTCCAAGTCTCCAGTGCACAGTCATTTTGCATTCTTCTACCCCTGATTCTGCAGGTGGCCTTTGCAAGCCTTCTACTAAATGGAGAGAGAAGGAGAGAGAGAGATGGATAGACAGACAGACAGACAGACAGGCAGACACAGAGAGAGTCAGAGACAGAAACAGAGGAAGAGAGAACATTCCCTATAACTCTATCTATCTATAGATCTGTAGATATATCTCTATATAGACACATATCACTATCTATATAGAGAGATATTTATATACTATTTTGGCCCCTTTTGACTAAAAGTATCGTTTCTTGTCTTTTGTGTGCCTCTATGAAGCCCCGGATGCTTCTGAAGTGTCAAGGAGCCATATATAAGGTATATAGGACACAAAAACATAGAAGGCAGGAGTTGCAGCTGTATGAAGGACATGGCAAGTGTATGAATAACGTGGGTTTAGGGCAAGTTGGTAGCAACTGTGTGGTGATTTCAGAATCCTTGTCCTCTACAGAGATTTCTTCCCTAGACTACTGCAGTTTTGGAAACATTTCATACACAAGTGGAGATTCAGACAGCAGGATTTCTGAGAAGACAGCCAATGAGCAAGAAAGGCCTCCTTGTCTCCAGTGGCATCCCTTTAAGTGTTTTTCAGTTAACTATAATAATAAGGACACAACTTAGTAAGACTTTGCCATAGTCCAGTTTTCTCTTCTAATTTAACTGGCCTCAGCAGGCAGCGGCATTTCAGAAGGAATATCATACACAACCACACTTCAGAAATAAGCACTGAAACCTATAGCACCAGTCTTACCCATGAACCCCTAACCACCCAGCTGGAGGAGCTCAGGGCGGTCACTCCATTTGGACTCCAATTTTGGCCTTGTCCTTGGAAACCCCAGATATACATTTTAAGAAGAGTATTTAAACTGTCTTTTAGATTTGTGAACAACAATGATGATCAGCAATTAAAAATCATATAAATGAAATAATAAAGAGAGCATATGCTTCATAATAGAGAAGGACAAAGCCGTGAACTGAGAAAAGCCTTTCCCTCAGGATTTACATGAATCAGAAAAATGTGTTCACACAACTGCCTATTGGCTATGGTGAGTTAAAGGAAAATGTAATGCCAGAAACAGATATGAGAAATAGCAGTTTCACTGAAACATGGGTAAAGATTATAATGCTTATAAACAGAAAGCAACATCAATGCAGTAAAGTGAATATACAATACAAAACAGAATCTCTGGATTATACTGGTTGGGAGCTTGACAGATTTGGCTGTCATTAAATTTCAGTTCTGCCACTTATCTGCTGTATGATCTTAAACGAATTAGAGCACTATAATGCATTCATAAAGTGAGAGTAACAGAAAGTTAAATAAGACAATTCATTTATAGTGTTTAATATGATTCCTGTAACAGCAAATTCTTTGTTGAATCATACATATTATTATCATTATAAGAAATAAACTTGGTACTTATTCTTTGGATTGAGGCATGTAGAATCCTCTGCTATAAAGTCAACATCCTTAGAAAAGTTAGATTTGAAATATCATCATTATTGTTGAGCATCTGATCTACATAAGCTGAGATTATCGAACAATTCTTAATATAAACTAGGCACCAAGAAACCAAGCAAAAGGAAAGATGACCCTCTGCAACGGGATATACAAGGTGTGAGGGGAGGGGTTGTGAAGGAAGCCCTTGATTTTGGCTTTCTGCTCTTACTACATTCCAAAAGTAGGGTAATGGCCCTGGCAGACCCCAGGCTTTGGTATGGAATTGCAAGTTACTTTCTGTGCCTATAAAAGATTGGTCTCCCTAGAGTTCCTCGTATCTTACTGGATTGTTCCTTTTAAATTCTTTGAAAATATTTAATCTACACATTTTTCTAAAATAAAGACACATTTACATACAAAGGCCATGGCCTGGTCTAGGAAAATTGCTAACTTGTGCCATCTCTAAGATGCTAAAGTGCGTAATAAGTGATGGAGAAGAAATCACCAACCACTGAGTTGCCTCATGTTTAAGGTGCACTGTGGCTACAGGTGAAGCAAAAGGCCATAGTCACAGGTTTCTGGAAGAATAATAGGACACAGGAGACAGGGAGCACTGGAGTCGTTTAAATGACTTCGCAATCAGGGTGGGCCCAGCCTTGCCTTGGGCCCTCGGACAGGAGCGGCCAGGCTCCAGCATCCTTTCCTGTCTTCAAGCACCTAGGGAATTGCACAGGAAGTTGCTTTCAGTGACTGAGCAAACTTGGAAGATAAACAGTAAGGGCCTTTCCCCAGACAGCATCGCTTCCCCTATTAACAGCTCATTGTGGAAAAATCAAAACAAACCAGGACTAACGGGAATCTAACACTGTCCCTTCTATGGCCAAAAGTTTCCTGCCTAACTCTTTTAGGAATCTCCACTTCGGGGAATTTAGAAATTCTTAGCCTCAGTCAGTGCATATCTCTTTTGTATGTACCATTATTTACTATATGTTTGTGGTACATAATAATTACATTTATCTTGGGGAGCATATCTGTTTTAGACTGTGTATGTTCAAAATGAGTATCTGGTTAAAAATTTTTACACCTATAGTTACTCCACAGCAATGGTGGTAAATAATGCACATATAAGAAATGTATAAGTCTCATAAATAAAATACTGAGTAAAAGAAACCAGCCCACAAAGTTAAGACTTACTGAAATATTGCACATTTATAGAGTTCAGAAAGAGATGGGACTCTCCACGGTACGACTGGAAACCAGGAGGAGAAGACCACACAAGAAGCAGGGAAACCCCTGGGGTGTTCTGGGGACACCTGTAACAGAATCTGGTGCCTATTTCCTACCCGATACAGTAGCAACTATTTATAATTTGCTGGGAGAAGTTAACATGAAAATAAATAATTTGAGAATGACTGCTAAAGCTTTAGTCAAAACTTGAGTATAGTATAAGATCTTCTAAAACCAAAGGACTTTTCAGTATTTAACTGTGAAATCTCAAGGATGTAGTTTTCAGTTGTTCTATGCCTTCATTGCAAAGGTGTCTTATGGAAAGAGCCATAGTGATTTTTTTCAATCATGCCTAAAAGATATATTTTTGGTTTTCCTCTCAGTTCCACTAAAACAAAATTTTTAAAAATAAAAGACTATTGCACAGCACATAGGGCATTTTTTTCCAGAGTGAAAACATCTTTAACAGCTGGATGTGGTTGTGCTCACATGTAACCCAGCACTCAGGAGGCTGAGCCAGGAGGATCGCCTCAAGTTCGAGGCCAGCTTGGGCTACAAAGTGAGCTGAAGTCCAGCCTGAACTGCAGAGTGTGACTCTGTCTCAAAAAAAAAAAAAAAAAAAAGAGAGAGAGAGAGAGAGAGAAAGAAAAGACTCTGTCTCAAAAAAATCTAATATTTTTATGATAGTTACTAAATGATTTTTGCTATTAAAATATTGACATTAAAAATAAAGAAAAAATTTCAAAATTGCTTGAGATGCTACCATCCAGAGATATAAAAATTTGATATGGAAACAAGTACACAAACATGTATACTCACATATCATCATAGACTTCTTTCTGTGTAAATGTGTATATATCAATGTTAATAAAAACTAGGAGCACATGCCTTTTGAATACAAATAAATACAACTTTAATTCAATGTGATGACTTTATAGCATTTAGTACAGCAGTCGTGAAATAATGATTTACAAGATTCATCACACAAACTCTGAAACTAGATCACAGAATTTTAAGCCTGGATCTTTCACTGACCAGCTGTGCTATGTTTGGCAAGTTACTTTTATCCTTCATTATTTCATTTGCAAAATGAAGACAAAATAATACATACCTCACAGAGATGGTTTGAAAACTAGAATATAAAACAATTAGGACAGTGCTGCCACATTCTGAACCCAAACATATCAGGTACTGTCTTATGCCTCTTAAGATTTTTCTCTCCGCTAAGCTCCATGCAAACAGGGAAAAGATTGGTCTTTTCACACACTACATCCCTAACCTTGTGTACACTGTGGTTAAAATATTTATTGACAAGTATTAGTGAGATTTAGTAAATATCTGTTGAATGAATGGAGAAATACCCACCAATTGCTATTATTTAATATTAACAACATAGGGGGAAAACAAATTCTAAGGTCAGCTTTCAAAACTCTGTCCCTTCATTCTCAATCAAATCTTTGGGTGGTGGGTTGGGGGAGCAACTTAATATTTATGAGTCTCTAATTTCTCATCTACAAAATACAGGTAAGTATTCATTTGTGCACTACATGGATTTGAGAAAATTGTGCAAATTTTTGCCTTGAGGGGATGTTGGATTTTATGGAGCGGTCTTTGTGCATCTATTGAGATACTCATATTTTTGTCTTTTATGAATATGTCATATTTGTTGATTCGTATATTTTGAGACATCTTTGCATCCCTATAAGTCCCCTTGATTATATTACATGACCATTTTTATATGCTTTTAACCTTGGTTTACTAGAATTTTGTTGAAGATTCTTTTATCCACATTCATCAGGAATATTGATCTATATTTTTATTCATTAAAATTTTTTGTTATGTTCTTCTCTGGTATTTGTATTAGGCCAATGTTAGTCCTATAGAAGGAATTTCAAAGAATTCTTTCCTTTTTATTTGTTAAAATAGTTCGAAAAGTCTTGGCATTATTTTTCCTTTAAGTTTACATAGAATTCTAAGCTATTCATTCCTGAGCTTTTCTTTGTAGTTTTATTTTTTATTTCAATTACATTACTTATTATTGATCTGTTCAAGTTTTCTAATCCTTCATTGCATAATCCTGATAGATATATTTGTCCCACACTTATCCTTTCCTTCAAGGTTGTCCAACTGGCCCACTTGAAATTAATTCAGTACAGCCCCCAATCATTCTTTGTCTTTCTGTAGTATCAATTGTAATGTCTTTTTTAATGATTTGATTAACTTGGATCTTCTTTTTTGTCTTACCATTGCTGAAGATCTGTTGGTTTTATCTTTCAAAGAAATATCTTTTTGTTTCTTTAATCTTTTCTGTTTGTTTTGTTTTGTTTTGCCCTTAATTTCACTTCTGCTCAGATATTTACTATTTCTTTTTTTATACTAAATTATTGTTTTATTCATTCTGTCTTTTCTATTTATTTGAATTGTATTCTTAGGTTTTTTATTTTAAATTTTTCTAGTTTTCTGATGTGGGTATATATTGCTATAAACTTCTTTCTTAGTACTGCTTCTGCTATATCCCATGGATTTTGCCATATGCATCTTCATTTGTTTCAAGAAAAAGTTTAATTTCTCTTTTAACCTCTATGAGTTGTTCAAGAGCATAATGTTTGTTTTTCATGTATTTTTTCATTTTCCACAGTCCTTGTGTCTGGTATCTACTTTTATTCCATTATGATCAGAGGAGATATATTCTATGTTTTTTTTAATGTGTTGAAACTTGTGGCTTTCCAAATGATCTGTCCTGGAGACTCCTGTGTGCTAATTAAAAGAATGTATATTCTTCAATGGTTGGATGATTTGTTCTGCAAATATATGTTAGACCTATTGGATCTATAGTATAGTTTATTTCTAATGTTTCTTTGTTGATTTTCTGCCTGGATGATCTGTCCATTGATAAAAATGAATATTGAAGTAAAGTCCCCAATTACTGTGTTAGAATGCATTTTTCCCTTTAGATATAGTAACATATGATTATACATTTGGGTCATGTGCGGGGTACATACATATTTATGATTGTTATATTCTCTTGTTGAACTGATCCTTTTATTGATACATAATGACTTGGTCTCTTTTCACAATATTTGGCTTAAAGTCTATTTTGTCTGACTTTAAGTCTATTTTATGTGATGGGTATGATCACTCCTGCATGTTTTTGGTCTCTGTTTGTGTAGACTAGACCATATTTTTCCATCCCTTCACTTCCTGTCTACATTTGTTTATGCTTGTCAGGTGATTTTCTTAGAGGCAGTATATAGTTGAGGCCTTTTTAAAAAATTCATTCAACCAATCTATATCTTATATTTATTTTTATCTTTTTTTTTTTTTTTTTTTTTTTTTTTTTTTTTTTTTTTTTTTTTTTCTTTTTGAAACAGGATTTCACTATATGATTCAGGCTGGTCTTGAATTCACTGTATAGCCCAGGCTATGGCCTCAAACTCATGGAAGTCCTTCTGCATCACCTTCCAAGTGCTGGGATTACAGGCATGTGGCACCACACCCATCTCAGTGTATATCTTTTAGATGAGGATTTAATCTACTTGCATCCAAGGTTATTTTTGATGGATAAAAACCTCTGTCTGTCAGGTTGCTAATTATGCTTGTTATTTTATATACCCTTTATTCCTCCCTTCCTCTTTTGTCTTTAATGATTGTGGTTTGGTGGGGTTTTTTTGCAGTGAAAAGTTCTGATGTTTTGCCCTTATTTATATATCTGCATTGTCAGTGAGTTTATAGTTTTGCACGTTTTTAAGACGGTAGTTGTCGCATTTTTGCTGGTAGATGTCGGACTTCTGTAAGCACATCTTGTAAATTTGGTTTAGTACTGATACATTTAGTTTCTCCTTAGTTAAGAAAGGTTTCATTTCTCCTCTTTCTGAAGGATGGCTTTGGTCCAACATGACATCTCATTCTCACTAGGCTGCAAAGTTTCTGCTCAGAGATCTACTACTATTAGCCTGAGATTCTTTTGTGTGACTTAACAGCTTGCTCTTGCTCTTTTTAGCATATTTGCCTTTGCCTTTTGTCTGCTTTATAATAATTGCCCTGGAAAGGCCCTCTTTGGGTTGAATCTAACTGGGGAGTCTTTGAGATTCATTAATCTGGATGCCCATATTTCCTCTCAGACACAGAAAACTCTCAGCTGTTATCTCGCTGAGTATCTTTCTGTGCCCTGCTTCTCATCGCCCTCTGAAGGGCTCATATTGCATGTATTTGTCCATTTAATAGTGTTGTATGAGTCCCATAGGCCCTTTTCTCTCCTTTCCTTCTCGCCTCTCCCCGACTCTGCTATGAATGGGTTAATTCAAAAGACCTCTCATCAAGTTCAGAAATTCCTTCTTCTGTGTTATCTAGTCTTTTTTTGTGGCTCTTATTTGTATTTTTTTATTTTATTCATCAACTTCAAATGCAAGATTCCTGTGTGGTTCTTTTTTACGTTATCTATCTTTTTGTTGAATTTCTTACTCAGATCATAAATTGTTTTCCTGATTTCATTGAGTTGTTTCTCTGTTTTATCTTGTATCACAGTGAGCTTCCATACAGTCATTATTATTAATTCCTTTCTTCCGGGTTTTCATGTTTCCTTTTTAAGGGGGACGTGTTACGGGGGAATTATCGGGTTTCCTTTGGTATATCATGTTTTCCTGCTTCTTGTTTCCCTAAATTGACATCTGAGCATCTAATGAAACAGTTGCCTTTTCCAAGTTTATGGAGGCTATTCTTTGTAAGGAGAGTATATTTCATATAGGTGGGTCTTAGGACATTTATTGACTATGGTGTGTTAGTTCTGATTCTGGGTAGACTCAGAATTTCTGTCACTGTGCAGTGTTTTTGTTTTTTTTTTTTCCAGTTTTAACTCCCAAATAGTGTCTGCAGTGTGTCAATGGCCTGGTTATGAATATCTGTGACATGGTAGCATGATGTGGGTTTGCTTGGGGCAGGACCACTCCCTGGCTGGTTGTCAGGCTGAACCCAGTAGGTGGTGTGGACCATGGATGTGTGGTGGCTCCTTGGAGGGTACAGCCACTACCCAGTTGGCTGTCGGGCAGAGGACAGTCTATATAGGCGCTAAGGCCATCCAATTGCACAGTATACTCATAAGGGTGGCTGGACGGCTGTCATCATGACTTTGACAAGTTGGATTCAGAAATATGTGGGCACTGCAGGCCAGTCAGCTGTGTCATGGGCTTTCTAGAGTATTAGAGCTGTTCCTTAGTTGGCTGCTGGGCCATCACAGATACCCAGTGGGATGCTGGGCCAGCCAATTCTGTGACAGCTCGACTGGGGGTAGGGCTGCCACCTGGATGGCTATGGGGAAGGCTTAGGATATGCAGGCACTACTGACTGGCTTTCAGCGGGAGCCAGGGGGTGACACTTGGATGGCTATTGGGTAGTGGCAGGAGCACAGTGTGCTACAGGCTGCTTCGATGTGCAGAGAACTCAGCAGGGAATAGAGCTATTGTCCAGTTGGCTGTTTAGCCGAGTGCAAGTCCACATGAGCCACTGGTTCCACATCAGCTTCTTTCAGGGCAAGTTCACCTGTTTGTTGGGGAATGCAGCACTTCGTAAGTTCAGGAGTTGGGTCTGAGCCTTTCTGCAAGGCCCATGCTCTAAGCAGCTGACGTCAGGCTGCTAAAGCCACTTGCATGAGCGTAGTGGAATGGCAGCATGGCCTCAAGGGTAGAGCGACTGCTAGCCCCAGGGTGAGATGCACTGTAGCAGTGAGTCTACTTCTAAGACACTTCTGAGACAGTGCTCCACTCAAGCCCCAGCATGTGGACCAGGGATGAGTCATCTGTGCTGCATTGATTTATTTCACTGCAGGAGGAACTCTGATTGTCAACACAGCTACAAAAGAGTGCAGAGGAAGATGACACTGCTGTGGCCACTTTCACTAACCTAAATGTAGACCATATGACACACTGTCATCTGCAGTTGCCTGAACTTGCTCATAGTTACCCGGATGTATGTGTCCTGTTTTAGATGTGTGCTGTCCTCTGCCTGGAATCGCTTTCTGTCTTGGTTACCTTTTCTTCTTTTTTTAGGGCTGGGGATATAGCTCAGTGGAATAAGTGCTTGCCTGGCAAGCACAAGGTCCTGAGTTCGATCCCTAGTACTGCAAAAAAACAAAAACAAAACAAAAAAAAAAAAACAAGGAATAGCTTCTTTTTAAAAAAAAATAATAGCTTCAGGGAGACGTAGTTCACATACCATTAACCTCATGCCTTTCAAGTGCACAGTCCAGTGGATTTTAGCATCTTTGCAGACTTGTGCAGCTGTCAGCATTCAGTGTTCCACATGGGTCTTCCTGGCACGAGGGACACCTCTTCCAAGTCTCAGTGATGTGGGCTGCTTTGCCGCCTGCACCGCCAGACTCCTGCTTCACTCTTGGAACTCAGCTCAGATGGGGGCTCCTACCAGATGTCTTCTGTCTCCCTCGCTCCTCCCCACCTCCAAAGCCGCTCACTGGGCTGTTCCCTCTTCCTCTCCCTTGCCCCCAGGACATTCTCTGTCCATCCGATGCATACCAGGTTGATGCTTCATTTGTGACCCTCTCTTTCCTCTTAGACTTTGAGCTTTTTGAGGGTGAGTACCCCAACTCTATTCCTAATCCCTCATAAACATAGGTGAGTTCATTTTTAAAAAGATGATGCTGGACTTACCTGCTCAGGTCACAAGTGTGGAGTGACCTGCGTGGGTTCTTATGGTGGGGCAATGTAGTCATGTGAACTCTGTGTCCTCTCCTTTGGGGGACAGGGAGAGCTGTGGCAGTCTCTTGTTCCATTAGTAGCCATGGCAATGGGGACCACTGGGAGACTCCAGCTTACCTTTTCCGCACAAGGAAAAGTCATCTGGACTCTGAACTGATCTGTTTGGAGAGAGACAAGGAAAGTGCCTTGCTGTCCTCATCATGGTACTCTCTTGAGTATTTGAGCTCTGCCTGGATCTGACTAATCTCTGCTATCACACCTCTGCATTCCCTCCTGTTGAAAGATTGGTATTTACTCTTTGTCCAAGACCCTGTTGTGCGGGAAATTAGCTCTCTTGCTGATGTTACCATTGTTCTCATTTTAAATGGAAAGTAAGACACTCCTATAAGTTCAGGACCTGAGTTTAGGCTCAAACTCTTTAAACTCCGAGTTCATTATTCTCCAAAACCCAATAAATACAGTAAGAAATAGAGAAAGGAGATTAAGCTACTGGTATAAATAAGTTTTTAGCATCATGTTTGTATGATGTGCTTATTTACCACTCATTCCACCTCTACCTTGTGCTCAAAGCAAAATTAAAATGGAGTTTATCCTGTGCTCCCTGTCCCTCCTGCACCCAAAGATGGATTCAGCCAGCTGTTACTTTCTGAGCAGTGGTCTCCACATTCAAGGTGAAATTATAGAAAGCAAATAGAGCCTCTTCTATTTGATGAACAATAGGTGAACCAGTGTCTGATGAGATAAGCAGGATATTTGGCAATAGTTGCTGCTAGTTGCTGCTAAGGAAAAGTGAGTTTCTTGGCAAATTCATTATTAGCATTACAAAGATAAAAGCTAAGGTCAAGATTGGAGAGGCCCTCCCTGCTGCTAAACATCTTGTCTATTTGCATCTGCTATTGTTGCCCGAGAGTTTCCCAGAGACTTTCTTACTGGCATCATCCTGAAGTGTTTGGTGAACAATGGTAGGTTGACACAAAAGAGTCAACCTGGCGGATCTCTAGGTGTTGGCCAGGGAAGCACTCACAGCCTGAGCTATGCATTTCAACAGGGCAGGAAGGGGAAGTGGTGGCCTATAACCTCAGGGAGTTTTGCCAAATGGTCCACTCCTCTCTCTCTCTTGCTCTGAGGAAGTACCCAGCCTAGAATAGCATCACACAAGGAAGAAGCACAAACCATACCTGCAAAAGCTTTAACTCCTTGTCCAGGAGCAATTTCAACGCTAAAACCAGCTTCTGTTAAAAATTTTAAAGCATTCAAGTATTTATTGACAGGAATAAATGATATGGGGTTAACAGTTTTGGCTTTGCCTTTATCAAAGAGTCAGCCAGTCACACCCATTGGTGGCAGTTCCCCCAAGAAAGAGAAAATGCTTTGATGTTGCAGCAAGAGGGCTTGAAGCTAGACACAAGAACTTCCTGGATATCAGAATGATTACATGTTGAAAGTATTTTTTTTGGGAAAGAATTGTATGGAGTTCTTCCTGAAGAAAGTACAAAACTAAAATGATCGCGCAGTTCACTGGAACTCTGTTGGTTTGGGGACCACAGTAATGCTGTATTCATTCAACCATTTCTCTAATGAAGGATTGAGAAACAAGTGAAAATGTTTTGTATTAGTATGTTTTTAATTCTTATTCACAAGGCATATATAGGTGGATTTGATTTTGATCTTGATCTAATTCCTACACTATTAAACACAACCTGTGAACAGTTTTCAGGAGCCAATTATCAGGACATTGATTTTCCGAGAGTTAGAATCTGGAGAAGAATCATCCACATAAGTAAACACTATGTAACAAATCGTGATCAGTACTATAATCCCACCAAAAGCTACAGGATTTTAGTAGTCAGATAGATTAACCCAATTTGAAGATTTAGGGGAATTTTGTGAGGAAAAAGAATCCTAAACTGGGTCTTGTAGGATGAGCTGAACTTAAGGACTTGGAGACTTGGGATGGTAGGGAAACAACATGCAAATACAGATTTAGAAAAGGAAAGGTGCACAGAACAGAAGAATGAGAGCCAAGGTAGCGACGATGGGGTGTCTAGGCTGAAGGATCAGGGGCCAGAGACTGCTGGGTAATGGACTGACCAGGACTCTACCACGTAATACAGTGTTTAATGGAAGCAGTGACAGTTCATGTGCTAGTTGAGGTTTTTCAAGAAACAGAAACTAAGATGGGCAGACATTCAAGAGATGTGTTGAGAGAAACACCTGTAAAGGACAAATGGGATAAAGCAGGAGTAGCTTCAGAATGAGATGCAAGCAGAATACCTGTAAAGGAGCAGGGGAAGGAAGGACATATGGGCAGGAGGCATTCAGGCTGTTGCAGTGTCCTGGACAGTTTAAGCCGAGCCACTGGGCATTCCTTGGGTGAAGTTGTTTGCTGGAGGAGTTCCACATCCATCAGAGGGACCCGGTCTAGTGTCACAGCTGCGCCCCATCTATGGCAAGGAGCTGCCTGCAGTGAGCTGCAGCCTCAGCATGACGCTGGTGGTAGACCAGGAGGAGAAGCAACGGGAGCTGTGGAGGCCGTCAGCTCCCTGGCCTGGCCAGGTCTTCATTATCAACCACTGAATTACTCCTAATTGCATAGGAGCCCCAGTGTCTGCCAGCTTCCCACTGTGGATACCGTGCTTTGCAGTGTGTGGTAGATACTCCTCCTGAAAGACACTCCCTCTTCTGGCTTGCTAAAAGATTTTCTTCTCTCCCTTTTAAAAATCATAAAGTCTTTTCCTTTACAGTGCTCAGATTATACGGTTTCCTTCTTGTCATATATTAAGGTGGTTATTTGTGATTAGAAATTCTCCAACGTAAATGCCACTCACATATTCCAGAAATAAGTTTAAACTGAGCTTCAGAATGTATTTTTTTAATTAACTGCTGTATTTGGCTTTCTAATATGTTTAAGATTTTCACATATGGGCTGGGGATATAGCTCAGTGGAATAAGCGCTTGCCTAGCAAGCACAGGGTCCTGAGTTCGATCCCCAGTACCGCAAAAAAAAAAAAAAAAAAGATTTTCACATGTAGTCATGATCATGATTGGACTATAATTTTTTGTTTTAGAGAAAATAAAAATTAGAGAAAACATTAGAAATGAAACAGAATTTGTTATCAAATATTTATCTGGTTTTTGAATCAAGGATGTTCTAGACTCAATATTTAGAGAATAGTTTTTCATTTTCTCTCTGGAAAAGTTAAATATATTTGGAAGAATATTTTTTGTTTTTGAATATTGGTAGAACTTACCTGTAAAATTACTTGAGCCTGATGTTTTCTTTGTAGGAAGAGCTGAAACTTCAGAGTCAAATTCTTTTTCTCTCTCTCTTTCTTTCTTTCTTTCTTTCTTTCTTTCTTTCTTTCTTTCTTTCTCTCTCTCTCTCTCTCTTTCTTTCTATCTACCTTTGTGTATGTGGTACTGAGGGTTGAACCTATATCCATCCCATTGAGCTACATCTCCAGCCTACTCATTCATTCATTCATTCATTCAGAGGATCTTGCTAGTTTGAATTTGCAGTCTTCCTACCTCAGCTTCCCAGAGCTCTGGGATTACAGGCGTGTGTCACCATGCATTGCCCACATTTTGTTTTGAGACAGGGTGTTCAGGCTGACCTTCAATTCTGTATGTAACCCAGGCTGTACTCAAACTCATGGCAGTGCTCCTGTCTCAGCCTCCCGAGTACTGGAATTGTAGGAACGTGCCACCATTTGAAGACATGCCACCTGTCTTCAAATTCTTCATGATTATAGAAGAACTTCAGTAATATTTATAGGTAAAACTTTTCACAAATGTGTTTAAGTATTATCAAATATGTTTTTAAGTTGTTAATCTTTTCTTAATTTGAAAATTGTTTGCTATATCTTTAGATATATTCCTTTGTATTATAAATTTTGTATATTTACACCATTCATTATCTGTTCCTCATATAGTCTTAAGAGGTTTTTCTATTCTTTATTTTCTTTAATCTCTTTTTCCTTGATTGTATTTTTCTTTTTTTTTAAATTACACTTGGATATTTTCCTTTATTAAAAATAGCATGTGAGAGCACTGAATGGGTTTTCACAGAGGACACTGCTTAAATTACATGTACATGTTAGGTTAGCATGAATGTTAAGTTGCATTCCCTGAGCACATGTCTGCCAGGAATAAGGCCAGGAGCCAAACCTGAGTCAGGGCAGAACTGTGGGTCTGACATGATGAGCAATTAGCACTCCTAATAGCTTCAGCAGTTTTCTGATGGACTTTATAATGAGATAAAGAACTCCTTCCGAGGAATGAAGGTCATCAACCTAAGTAACTGACGGGACCAATCATCCTGAAGCTGGGGTCCCTTCCCCCTCCTTCATGGATGTCCCTACCAAAAGAAATATTTAAATTGACTCATTCAAGAACCTTTGTCTTTACAGCAAGTCTGATACACAATTTTGACAAATATTTGCTCTACAGTTATCTCATAACTTGCTTTAATACATATATCTACATAGGGCAGCTGAGATATGAGAGCACTAAAAACTGTCTTATCAAAAAGCAACTGCAGCTGGGGATATAGCTCAGTGGAATAAGCGCTTGCCTAGCAAGCGCAGGGTCCTGAGTTCGATCCCCAGTACCGCAAAAAAAAAAAAAAAAAAAAAAAAAAAAGAAAA
>PVLD010009984.1:0-73430 GCA_004027595.1 Dinomys branickii | reverse complement strand
CCTTAGTCATTCGAGAAATGCAAATAAAAACAACATCGAGATTTCATCTCACCCCAGTAAGACTGGCCAGTATGAAAAAGTCATCCAATAACAAATGCTGGCGAGGCTGTGGAGAAATAGGGACTCTATTACACTGCTGGTGGGAATGCAGACTGGTGCAAGCACTGTGGAGAGCCGTTTGGAGATTTCTCAGCAAACTAGGTCTAGGGGTTCCATTCAAACCAGCTATTCCCCTTCTGGTTATTTTCCCAGAAGATCTGAAAACATCATGTCAACTCTGACATATTTGCACCCATGTTTATAGCAGAGCAATTTGTAATAGCTAAAATGTGGAAGCAACCCAAGTGTCCATCCACAGAAGACTGGATTAAAAAATTGTGGCATTTTTATATAATGGAATATTTTTCAGCTATAAAGAAAGACAGTTTTGGAGACTTTGTAGGCAAGTGGTCAAAACTGGAGTCCATACTCATAAGTGAAATAAATCAGCGATACATGTGCAGGCAACGTATTGTATCACTGGTGTAAGAACCTGAGGGTGGGAATATAAACTAAGAGACCTGAAGGAAATCTGCTCAAAAGAAAGAACAGATGGGATGGCAGAAAGGAGAAAAGAAAGAGGCAAAAATGTATGTATGTATATATGTATATACATATATGCAGGAGGGCTAACATGGTTCTACTATTGTATTATATCACTTAATGCTAAGGAATAATTGATGATGTGTTATTTGATCAATCTTGTAAGTCTGTATGTGTTAACCTGAACACACACTTCGAAGATATCAATATGCAATGCAGCAACTATTGTTTTGTTTTTTTTTTGTCTTTGGTTTTTTGTTTTTTGTGTTTTTCTGTTGTTGAGAGGATTAATTGTCTGACCAATTTTGCATGTCTGTGTCTGTGTTCATATATATACACTTCAAAGATATCAATAGGCAAAGTAAAAACCACTCTTGAGTCCATGTCACCTTGTCTGTAAATCAGTTTTGATTGTACTATTTTTTATACTCATTTGTGTCTGTTTGTTAATATGTTTTTGTACTTTTATTTTTTAAAAAATAAAAAATAAATAAATAAATAAATAAAATGAAACTTCCTGTGACGGTGGTGCTCAAAGCACACCTTAGACTGGATTTGTCTTTAGTAAGAACGTGGGAAGGTTTTCCTGTTGTGGGTCCCCACCAGCCGCTTTTGTCCCCACCTACTTACTGAGCCTGTTAAATGTAAACCATTTATTAAATCCTGTGACCTATTTACTATCCTTAATCTTAATCATTTCCTGTTTAGTTTAGAACTTTTTGTGTAGTTTCCAAAAGGGAACAGAAAAAGAAAGAAAACGGTCTAATGTGTGTATCTATTGTGAAAAATCTAGAGTGGTGGGAAAGAAGAAAAGGAAATTAATGTGTACAGAAAGAAACATTTCACTAAACTGTGAGAATTAAAATCCCAATAGGATACCTTCAGCTTTCAAAGCAGGGGGATATCTGAAGTAAATATTTGAAATAAAGTAAAACATTGAGTTTCGTAGCTTCTCCAAGAGGGATTAACAGGCATATATGCATAAAAGTAGGCCTGCTCGTTACACTGATTTTCTTGGAATTCCCAGACATGGGGGAGGGGCAGAGAGTGATGAATTTTTTTGTTTTAACAACTATGGTTAGTTTCATTTTCATAGTTGTATATAATCAAATTCAATTAAAGAAAGTTACAATAGGAGTACTTTTTTACTCACATGTTTCATAGGAATTTTAACTTTCTATCTCACTTAGGCCAAGTGTATCCATATTGTGTTCAATCACTGTGAGGACACATCTATCAGCTTCTCTTTTCTGAAGTGTTTTACTTAAGAAAATCAGCGAAAGGTGCACAACAGGAGGGAAATGATAACTCTGAAATGCATTCTGCACCCTTCTCCTCCTTTCCTTGTCAAGCCGGTGTCCTATTCCTTTTGCCTTTCTTCTTATCTTTAATGCACCTTCATCCTCACCGTCACGCACTAGCTGCGAGATTTCAGGGTCACACACTAGCTGCGAGATTTCAGGTACTTCTGACCCCCTCATCTTCTTGGCCTCCATTGCTACCAGCTGCAAAGTAATAAGGACACAAGCTTCCACTTAGCTCGTCAGATTCTCTCCTGTTCTCATTGGGCTTCATAATTTTCTAACTCTGCCCTTATCCTTGTCCTCTGGCTTTTTATGTGTGTTCTAAGGCACTGCTGATATTCCTCATTGGGCCATTCTAGTTCTGGGAAACAAATTCCTAGACCTAGAATTGCAAATATTAATATCTACATTTAAGGTCTCTTTGATCACTTTCATATCTAAGTTGGAAAGATTTTGTTCTTTTTAAAGAAATTCTCAAACTATGAAATTATGTCTTAATGTTATTCATATTTTGAAAATAGTTTTCATGTTTTTCTTTGGCTTTCATTATTAAATAAGGTGCATTAACTTTCCAATGGGGCTCTTGTGTTTGGGAAGTGCACTGCAGTGTTTATCTCTGGCTTCTGCCACGAGCAGTAGGAGGATATAAAGGTTACTTTCCTTATGATCAGGTGAGCAGGAAAAGTACAAAGTTATACATGTAGAAAGGGCTGAAATTAACATCATGAAAATATTATTACATTATGGTTATACCTAGATGTTGCCCCAAAGTTTCATGTGGTCAGGGGTGAGGCTTTAAGGAAGTGACTAGATTATGGGCAGTGTTGGAAGGCTGGGTTGGAGGGAACAGCTCGCCGCAGCTGTGACTCGGAAAGGTTTATGTGTCTCGCCAGTTCCCCTTTTCTCTCTCAGCTTCCCGGCTAACATGCCCTGAGCAGCTTTTCTTCTGCCTTACTGTGCCATGTCAACTTGTTTTGAGATCAGCAAACTAAGGACTGAAATACAAGCCAAAATGAACCTCTCCTCCCTTCAGTTTTGGGTATCAGGTATTGGGCCTCAGCAACAAGTAAGTAACTAAGACACTAGATTTGATGACCTCAGGTAATGCCTATTCGTAATCAGGAACATGGCAGATATATCTACTTTCCCACTCTTATGTAGTGAGATGAGAAGTCTTTGCAAGAGCAGCTACACAAGAGAAAGAAATACAGGATGTCCAAATTAGAGATAAAGGAATTGAATTATCCATTTGTGAATGACAACCTATTGTACATATACAAAGCTATATATGTCATCTCAAAGCTGTTAAACTGATAAATTCAATAAAGTTACAGAATATCAAGTTAATATACAAAAGCTTGCAGAAAAACTAATTTTTAAAGGAATTCCATTCATGATAGCTACAAAAATAAAATATTTGGAAAGACATGGAAGACCTCTAGTAAGAAAATATAAACATACTGTTACCTTCAACGAAGTTGCTCAGATCACCAGATGTAAGAATGTAAGATTGATCAAACAATTAAAGAGAATAAAAAATACCACTGTTAATTTCTATCATTTTGTTTTGAAACCCTGCATCATTTTTGTTTTTGTGTTCTGTTTTTGTCTGTGTCATTATTTTTTTTTATTCTCTTTGAAAGAAAAGAAGAGAAAAGAGAAAGAATATACAAACACCAGCAAAAGAAATTAAGTAACAGGAGATCCCAAACTCCAGATCATGGAAGTAAGCAGTAGGCAAGCAAAGTTTCATCTGTGGTTTTACATCTGCTCCCCAATGCTGGAATTACTACCTGAGTTCCACCTATTGTCAGATCAGTGGAGGCATTAGATTCTCAAAGGATCATGAACCCTTTGTGAACTGTGTTCATGTGAAGCATCTCTAACCTTCCCCCTTCCTCTTGATGGAAAAATTACCTTCCAGAGAACCAGTCCTTGGTGCCCAAAGGTTGAAGAGTGCTGTCATGTAGGACACAATGAAATAGAAATATATACCATAGTCATGGATCAGGAGAATTAATATTGTTAAAATGATTATACCACCTAAAACCCTCTATGAACCCAATGCAATTCCCATAAAAAACAGTGACTTCCTTCACACAACAGAAAAAGAAATTTTAAAATTCATGTGAAACAAAAATTGAAGAGCTAAAATCATCCTGGGCAAAATAAAACAAACAATAGGAAAACCAAAGCTAAATGCATCATAATACCTCATTTCAAAACATAATAAAAAGTTATAGTAACAAAATATCATGTTATGAGAATAAAACAAACACTAAACGAGAGAAAACCTAAAGAATTAATGCATGTTTATATAACCAACTTGACAAAAGAGTTTTTTTTAATATTTCCCATTGACAAAATTAGATACACCTATACATAATAACAAAACTAGATCCCTGCCTCAGTCTCCCGAATGTGGGATTACAGTCTTGCAGTACCACCCAGCTAAAAATTGGATACTTAAACATGAAAATATGAAACTGCTTCAATAACATATAGGGAAATCACTTCAAGGCATTAGCGCAAGCAATGATTTTTTTTCCTTAAAGTACGACTCCAAAGGCACCGGCATCAAAAGTATAAGCAGACAAATGAGATTATATGAAACTAAGAAGCAGGTGTATAACAAGGAAAATAATCAGCATAGATGGGATTGCAAACTGGTGAAACCACTGTAGAAAGCAGTTTGGAGATTTCTCAGCAAACTAGGTCTAGAGGTTCCATTCAAACCAGCTATTCCCCTCCTGGGTATTTTCCCAGAAGATCTGAAAACATCATATCAACATGATATATGTGTACCCATGTTTATAGGAGCACAATTTGTAATAGATAAATTGTGGAAGCAACCCAAATGTCCAACCACAGAGGACTGGATTAAAAAACTGTGGCATTTTTATACAATGGAATATTACTCAGCTATAAAGAGGGACAGATTTGGGGCTTTTGTAGGCACATGGTCACAATTAGATATCATACTCATAAGTGAAATAAATCAGAGGTACATGTGCAAGCAACGTACTGTATCACTAGTGTAAGAACCTGAAAGTGGGAATATAAATTAGGAGGTGTGAAGGGAATCTGTTTAAAAGTAAAGAACAGATGGGATGAGGGAAAGGAGAAAAGGAAGAAAGGGGAAAATATGTATGTATGTGTGTACGTATGTATGTATGTATGTATGTACGTATGTATGTACATATGTGCAGGATGGTTAACATGGTTCCAGTATTGTCTTATGTTGCTTTATGGTAAGGAATAGTTGATGATTGGTTGTTTGATCAATCTTGTATGTCTGTACGTGTTTTCCTGAACATACACTTTGAAGTTATCAATATGTAATGCAACAACCATTGTTAATTCCCTGTCACTTTGTCTATAATTCAGTTTTGATTGTACTGTTCTTGTGCTACTTTGTGTCTCTTTGTTAATGTTTTCCTCTTTTTTTGTTGTTGTTCTTTTTTCTATACTTTAAAAAATAAAAATAAAAAAAAAGAAAATAATCAGCACAGTCAAGAGACAACTTACAGAATGGGAGAAGTCCTGGAAACCTATCCACCAACAAGAGATTACTATCCAAAATATATAATGAACTACAAAATTGAACATTTCAGAAAACTGAATGATTCAACTAAAATTGGGCTAAAGATCTATATATATACTTTACAAAATGAGCCATATAAGTGGCCAACAAATAAAGTACAAAATGTGTTGGACAAGATATTTTATTTCACTAATCATCAGGAAACCTTAAATAAAAGCTATGATGAGATGCCATCTTACTCTAGTTACAGTGACCAATCTCAAAAAGGCATAAACTAAGAAATGCTAATGAGAGTACAGAGACAGGGAAGGTCTTACATATTGATGGTTCAAATATAAAGTGGTATAGCCATTACAGGAAAGGTGTTGAGATTTTTATGGTCAAAATCTAAAATTACAACTACTTCATGATCCAGAATTCCCACTACTGGGGATATATTCAAAGGAAAGGAAGTCATTATATCAAAAAAGATACTTGCATTCCCGTATTAACTGAAGCACTACTCAAAATAACTAAAATATGGAAGGAAGCAGCATAGATGTCTACCAATGGATGGATGAAGATAACATCATACACACACGTCAGAATATTGTGGATCCACAGCAATAATAAATCCTGCCACTCGCAGAGACACAGATCAAACTAGAGGTCCCTATTGCAAGCAAAGTAAGTGAGACACCAAAAGACAAATCCTGCATGTTCTCACTCAGTTGTAGTAAGTCATAAAATATTGATCACTAGGGGCTGGTAAGAGCAGGGTAGAAAGACATAGAGCGAGAGAGGGACAGACAGACAGAGACAGAGACAGAGACAGAGACACAGACAGACAGAGGCAAAGACAGGGCCATCCGTAAGAGGAAAAGAGCCCCTCCTCCTGTTAAAAACTCCCCCATTAGTTCAATATGGAGCACTAAACACAGTTAGAGAAAATTAGTTTTAGTTTTTCTACAGAGCATAGGGTAACTATATATAAGAGAATCTATGATACATTTCAAAATGAGTTAAAAGTACAAAATTTCCCACATGAAATGATGTTTGAAAGGATGGACATGCTTATTGCCCTAATTTGATTGTTATACAATATGTACATGTGTGCATTTACCATAACGTTTCCCATAAAAATGTACAGACATTATGTTTCGAAGAGTAAATAAAAAGAAAGGTAGTAGTGCAGCTAAACAGCATTAGTGGAAGAGAGGCTGGAGGCCAGAAAGTAGCAGTAACTCTATCTAGACAATAGAGTACTAAAATGAGGATTGGATGGCTGGGCAGAAGCCTTTCAGTACTTTTGTTTGTGAATAATCAATTGCTATAGAACAAGGTCACTATGAATTAAAGGTTTGAAGCTTTCTACCTTTCTCATAATATGTGGTTTGTCAAATTGACTTGATAAATCTAGATACATAAAGAGGAAATACCATTTGTATTTTTACATTGTTATAAGAAGAAAAATGTTAATGACAGGATAAGGGATAAATATATATTATTTCCATCATTTGATTTCACTGTTGTCCCTGAATCTACAAAAGGGTAAAAATTCTCTGAACCACTTAAGTTTTCAATGTTCCCGTATTTTCTAAAAAAGAAAGAAAAGGAATCGCTAATGCAATTCTATTTACAATGGAATTGTATTTTGAGTTGTATGACATTTACTTTTGCAGAATCTCTTATCTACCCCTCAGAGCCTTCTTTCTATTATCTCCAAAATTAGAACCTTCTTAATGAAAAGTCAGTGTTCTAAAATATTATAAAATACTTTACTGTCTTACATGCTATCAGTTTTTGTAGAGTTACTTAAGCATTAGAGTTTCAGAGAAAACAAAAAGAAAGTAAAAGATATGAAGAGAAGGAAAGGAAAAGATCAAAAAGGGGCCCATGACTGATAGAAGAACAAGTACTTTGACATCTCCAAAAATTGTTGAGAATTGTGCTTGACAACGTTTATTCTGAAAGCTGCTCTGTCCCACTCAAGATTAGGCAACCCTTGAAGCCTTGAGGGGTCCTTCCCCTTGGGAAATCATCTCTGCTATCTGACCTTGAGGAGCACAGGTCCAGATGTGAAGCAGGTCATGCTATTGTTGGAAATGATGCTAAACACTGACATGAACTTCCTACTGTAGGCAGACAGGCCACAGTGGTGCTGGGCATTTGAAGCACCAGTTCAGTGAGATGGTGTTGCCTGGACTAAAACAACAGGACAGTTCCCCTCATTCACAAGAATGTCCCCAAAGCTGCATGTTCCCAGGTGTGGTCTTGGGAAATAAAGATGAAATTCACTTTTATGCATTACATTTTTTTGTCACAAACTGTTGCCCAAAAGGTGCCATCATCTTGCTATATTAAGTAATGAAGCTGGTAAGAGATTAGAAAGTGAGGTTATCAGAGCTGAAAATAAAATAGCAACTGTTCAAAAGCAAAAAGAAAAGTCACGTATTAGTCATCCTTCCCTTGATGGCACAAGGTTCCTGATGCCTAAAACTTAAAAGAGGAGAGGTTTATTCTAGTTCAAGGGCTCAGCGTTTGGAGTCCACGGTGGGCTGGCTCCAAGGCAGAAATGGCACAGTGGGAGAGTGCAACACAGGGAAGTCACTCAGTTCAATGGCATCAAGGAAGCAGAGAGAGAAGACCAGAGCCAGGGCATAAGATACATCCTTCAAAGGCCCAAGGACCCACCTGCTCTGACTGAGCTCCACCTTCCCAACAGAACATTCAGTTCTGTCAGCACGATCTACTCACTTTCCCAAAGTCCCACCTCTGGACTCATGAGACATTTGGAAGACATTTTGGATCTTAACTACACTGTCCTTCAGATAGGTTGATCAATGGTCCTGTTTTTCCCAGAGCTGCTGTTGTTTGCGCACTGCAAATGTGGCATCCAGAGAAATAGCTCAGTGCCTGGAAAACAAAGACCCCCAGTCGCATAAGCAGAAGCTCGAAGAATAGAATCTCTCCGGCTTCAGATGTATTTCTTTTCTCAAGAAGCCCCTTATCCTAAGCTTCTGCTAAAAGGAGTGGTGTTTCTCAGTGTCTCGACACCCCTGCGTGTCCATCTGTTTAGATAGCTTTCCCTTGTTGGTGAGGGAGATCAACTACTGCCATTCTCCTTTGCATTTATGAGTCCTCTTTCCGTGTGAGTAGAAAGTGTTTTTGAAATATTTCATGAATCCTGTTGGTAAGGGAGCAAGCATTATAACTTCAGGTGCTGAAGATTCTTGTCACTCTAATAATGACATTTTATTACTTAGCTTAATGTGCTTTTGTTATGGATGACTCAAAATTTTAAACAGAGTAGCTTTTGCAAATAGGAATAGTAAATAAAACATCACCTTGAGTATAAATGTTTCTGGGTAGATGTTAAAGGTTCTCCATGGAATTTGAGATAGATATACAAGCAAATGCTTTCTCTTCCATTTTTGACTTAAATTGATTTAATTTTGACTTAAAAATGTTTTTTGTGTAGACTTCAAAGTGGTAATGCACAATTTTAGAAATGAGAAGGGATGCTAGAAGTAATCTAATCATCTGTAAAAGTAATTCAACTTATCCATTGGTTTTTCATGTGAGAAGGGGTAGCGTGGTATACATAGTATTGTAGTGATGAGGTTTTTAGACTGAATTCCCATGCTTTGGGGGGAGTGGCGGTATGACCAGGGATTAAATCCAGAGTTTTTGCATTGAACTATATCCCCAGTCCTTTTTAATTTTGTTTGAGATTGTTATCAAATTTTTGAGTTTGGGCTCAAACTCATTCTGCCACAGTCTCCCATGTTGCCTGGATTACAGGCATTGCTTATGTTCCTCCAAGCATGTTTATATTCCTTGAACCTTACTGAGGTTATCAGTAAGTCCTTTACTCTCTCTTAAACTCAGTGCCTACATTTTGAAAATGAAGAGGTTCAATTAAGCATTTCTAGGGCTGCAAAATGATAAAGAGCAGAGGTGTAGACAACTTATGGATCACAAAAGGATCACAAAGCTTTGTCCCATATTCAAGGCATCTAAGTTCCAATGCATCTACAAGCTTTGTCTCCTTGGGAGTTTTTAAAATGCTTTAAAAAGAATACTCCTATTCTACTTCCCTAAAAATAGAACTCTACTGAATATTTTTCTGAGTTTTCTACCTGTATCTATTGAGATTACAGCATAGATGAAACTTGAGAAAGAGACCACCTGTATCTATAGACCACCTGCCTAAGCAAACTTGCCAAGTCCCAATTCCATCTCTAGAGGTACTGCATGTGCTGGCTACCTGTTTAGAGGTCTGTGAACACCTCTCCAAGTGTATTAGGGGGCAAAATCCATATTTTTCTATAGTAAGAAAAACCATAGCCCCCAAGTTGTAGAGAATGAAACCTTCAAAATTATAAATATTTCTTAATTAAGAAAATTACTTACAACTTGTAAGTCCATAAATCCACAAAATTAAGGCTGGGGATATAGCTCAGTAGCACAGTGCCTGCCTGGCAAGTGCAAAGTCCTGAGTTCGATTCCTGGTAAAAAAAAAAAATCCACAAATCGAACTGCATTCACTTTAATAAATAGTAACTTTCACCTATTTAACACGTGAAAATTTTAAATATTTATATTGGAAAAATATTTTTCTTTTAAAGGAAGCTAAAAGCTACCTATTTTGATTGCTTTGTTTGCACATTATTTTACAAAGACTGCCAAACATAATAATTTCCCTTTTATAGCAGAGGGATTGTTGGCCCTGAAAGGTAATAAGGGGAATAGATTAAACTGAAATAGTTTCTGGATTCTCAAGCCTATGTCTTATCCATTAGTGTGGTGCTGGCTTTAGTATTTCATCTTCCCCTGTGGCAGGTTTTACAGCAAGCATTCTGTCTTGGGCAGTGGTACCATTTCATTCTGCTATATAATTAAGATAGAATGGTCACGCAGGTGATTTGCAGTGGCTCTAGAAATAGTAATTAAGGTTGCTACCTTCACACTGCCAGGCATTTATTTTTCCCCCAAACATTAAATAAAACAAACTGTTTAATTACCTAAGAAGCTGTATCTATCTCTAAGGAGTTAGAGTTTGTACCCAGCTGAAGGTGAAAGTAGCATTTTAAATGAATCACTAGTCATGCAAAGAGCTCACCGAGCAAAGATTTTGCCACTGATCATACGGCTAACACATCCTAAATATAAATTTCATAGGTCTTATAAGGATTTCCTCACTTTTCTCATGTCCCGTACAGTAAATCTCTGACTTTCAAACATTCTAGTTGCAAACTTTCAGAGATAGGAACTGATCTTGCTTACCAACATTTGTAGATGTGACTAAACACAGACGTAGCTGGCCACTGGCACGGTGGTGCTGCTGTGTACGTACTGTGCAGCACCACAGGGTACCGTGCTACAGTGCTCACTGAGAGCCCAAGATGTCCAGAAACAAGAGGAAAGTGGGGTGGCTGGGATGCAGCTGACTGGAAGTGTAAAGCAAGAACCATGGAAAGAAAAGCAAAAATAATTGAGAAATTGGGCCGAGTTTATTTACAGTTGTACTGTATTGTTCCACTATTTTAAAGTATACTATAGAAGTAAAAATAGTTTATTCACAGTACTCGTGTGTGTATTTGGCTTTTTTATGCTTTAGATTTTATACAGTTTCAAAGATATATAAGACTCACTTTTTCTGACAAACAAATCTGACTTAAGAGAATTCTCTCCAAATGGTACTTGTCTGTAAGTTGGGAACTTAGTGTGTTAAATTGCTCCTTGGGTCGCAAATGCAAGGATGTGTTGGGGAGTTATTGGTGGATATCACTGTAGTATCAGTCTTAGGATATTTCATCAAATCTGATACACATTGCATTTGCCAATGACCAAAAAGGCAAAAAACATTCTAATCATGATGTGAAAGATTTCAAGGTGTGTAAAACTGCATCCATTGTTAAAGCAATGTGGTTGTTTTTAAAATTTTCTTGTCAACTGCCTCAAACCTGTATGAAGGCTGTGCTCACTTATCATGGTAAATAAAGCTGTGGCCTTTAAATTTTGGCGAGGTCCAGTGTAAAACACTTTATGAAGGACTGTTACTGCATCTTAGAAATGGAGATACAATATTCTAGACAGTGACATTTATTTTCTAATACTGGAGACCAAAAATACCTCTTTTGGACAAAGATAATTTAAATAGTTTCCAAGGGATTTAGTTTCTTTTGAGTAAATAATTTAGATCTAAAAATGCTTTATGATATTGCAACAAGAAAAGTGCAATCCTTGTGAATGGGCCAAAAAGAACGCCTGGAATAGGATGCAACTAATTTTTCGCTCTTGTATTTTTCCTGGTTGACAGCAACTGGGGGGAGGAAATGCACAGACCTAGGAGACAGCATTGCTGTACTACTCGGTGCTGACATTTGTATGTGAACAGCAGCATCATTTAATATTTTCTCCAACCATCACCCAAATGTTTTCTGACACCGCACTCCAATTTTGCAAGATACAGAATCAGGTGTCATAAGTGACAGAGGAGGTAGGCTGCAAGGCTCAGTTTAATGTCTCATTTTTCTCATTTTCTGGAGTTGAGACAGATAGAAACATTCTGAAAAATCCCCATCCACGCCTATTAATCTTCATAAATGCAAATTCTATTGACTTTAACGTTCAATTTCTTAGCAAGCTTGAGAGGCTTGAAATTGCCTTGAAAATGCCTTCTTTTTGGCAGCCAACAGTAAATATTTTTCAAGCAGTCGATGACATTAGGATTAAGTCACAGGAAAACCACTACTCAGTGCCTGAAGATTAAAATGTAGACTTCCCTCCACAGCTGAGCACGTCACCACGGCTCCAGTGTGGCCAGTGATTAAGCTGCGACATCATTTTTGCTCCTTTCTCTAACACCAAAATTAATTTCAGTACGTTTATTGAATTAGACTTATTGTCACTCTGTACACTGCTAATTACTTCATTCAGGAAGTATTTGTTTGCTCTGTAGCTTTTGCCGTTTTCCCAAGGAAGCATTACAACCGCTTTCTACGTTTTTGGCTCCTGTCCCTGAACTTTCCTCTCTGTTTTTTCTCACTATAAAATAGGCTTGATCATCTTTAGCTTGGCTGCTAGCACCTCACTTTCACTTGATTTCCAATTTCCGGGATGGCGTACTTTTCCACCTGCCTCGCTATTATTGTCCAAGCAGGTTTCTTTATCTATCATGAAGTTCTTCATTAATTTCCCATTGTGCTGGGCACCACGTCTGCACTATTCCTCATTCCCCAAAGTCTTTCAGTTGGAGCACGTAACAGTTTTTCTCTTTCCATGGCCATCCCTCCCTGGTCTATTTGACTCACATTTGTCTCCTTGGGTAGACTTCATTTGAATTACTAACATTTTCAATGTTTAATTTAATTTTACTTTTATTGACATTATACCCCATAAATACATGGTTGATGTTTTTCATTCTTTTGCAAAGCATAATTTATCTTGGCCTGCTTTCCTGTGCTAGTAAATATAGCACTGTTTGGGCAATGAAGACTGCTTCTAAAATTTCATCAGAATATCATAGGCTGTTCAAATAGTACTAGTTTGTACTCATTCTGACCAATGAGTACAATGAAATTTCCTCTGATTATGCCTTAACCTCTTTTACAGTAATGGTTGATTTTTACATACCCATAAAACTTTCTCATCTTAAATTATGTTGTATAAAATACACATCTTCTATTTTACTGCATATTTGGTGTATGGATGATTGGATTGTTGGCATATTTTGCTCTTTTCCTCATGTATTTGTTATCTCTTTGAAATCAGTACTATTTAAGTAATTTTCCCAGAAAATATTTTTAAAAGGAAGTGCTTAATTTTGACTACATCTATCAGATAGTCTCAGAAACAAAGAATATCATAAGGGGATACTCAAAATACTTTGAAAATAGCTGAGAAACTGATGTGGTCATATTTGGCTAAGAAAAAGAAGGCTTGTTTTATGGGTAGAAAAGTGGTTATAGTTTACAAATATACAAAATTTTCCCATTGCTCTCGAAAAGTTTTATTTTCCCCCTTCACACTGAGGATGCCATGCTTTAGTGCCTAAGATCAACTAGGAGCATGAATTCAAATTACAAGTATCCAGACTGTAGGAGTGTCCATTTAAATTTATTGATCCTAGAATGAATCTTAGACAATTTTAGATTTTAAGAAATCTTTTTTTTATATGATCATTTGATATATTTATTACATTAACTCACTTGATTTATTTCCTTTGCCTAGAAAAGGGCTCCCTGTAATGAGAATGATTATATCTAGTTTTGTTACTTGGCATTCCTATGAAAAGTTTCAGGTCACAAAATCATATTATATCGCTTTACATTTCTCTTGGGGTTTCTGTCAAAATATGAAGCCTCAGTTTTCCTGCTTTCAGTATTCAGTGAGCAACCTCAGTGGCCAATAATACAGGGCATAGTCTCGAACTTCTTCAGTTTTGCTGTGAAATTGCCTGCTAGTCCCGCTACATCACTTTACAGATTCGAAGTCGTCTTGGGAAGGACTGATGAGGCCCGCTGGTGACAGGAAGTGGCGTGCAACAGCAGCAACTTCAGAAAGAACTTGTTCTTTTGGCTTTTGGAAAAGGATGTGAAGCTGCGTAAAACTTAAAAATCAGTTCAGCAAGGGGATTATGCTAGGGATGCGAGAGTTTGTTTAATTTGGGCGTGGTTTGTAGAAACTGCTGTTCGCTCCTCTGCCTCCTTCTCTCTCTCTCTTTTTTTTTTTGTTGCGGTACTGGGGATCGAACTCAGGACCCTGCGCTTGCTAGGCAGGTGCTTATTCCACTGAGCTATATCCCCAGCCCCCCTCCTTCTCTCTTATTCCCAACAAGGAGATGATTGCCTCATCGCTCCATCAGGCGTTCTCTGCCATGTCTCTGGCTCGTGCCCACCGCTGTCTATCTCAGTTCTCTTTGCTTTCTCTATGTCCCGCGGTCAGGGCGTCAGTTAACAGAATTTAAGGGATTTTAACTTTGCCGTTTGATTTGAATTCATTTTTTATACTGGTTTGTGTTTGCTATTTTATTTTTAGAAGGAAAATTTAACTGACATTTAATTCTAAATAATGATAATCTTCACAAAAATGTTTACGAGGACAGGAATGGCTAAATGTTTATTATCTGTAGGGTTGACTTTGCCTAGATACCACCTGCTCTGTTGTGGTGTCCTGGAGCTCACCTACAGAGGCTGAAGTCTTCGTACATCACAGATCTGGAAAGGATTGCTGGTTTGTGTAGAACTGGGGTGTGATGAATTCAGTCACCAATAGTCACATTATGAGATCCAAAATGTACAATAAATATTGTGACTAAGAAAGAAATTGTTCTAAAGAAAAAAACTGTGATGGGAGAAAGGGGAAAGGAAAGAAAGGAAAAGAAAAACTACACACACAAGCTAGTTAAGATAGTTATACAGCTAGTTTCTCTTAGTTCATTGAAAAGGAACTTTTGTGCTAATACTTTTTTTGACAATATTTCATACCTATATCTTGTACTCTGAACAGCTACTATGAATATAACAATATGCAATGTATTAATTATTGTTACTCTCCTATTAGTCTGTTTTTTCTGTTTTTTGGTCTTTGGATTTTTTTGGTACTGGGAATCAAACTCACGGCCTTGTGCCCTGATGATCTATATTCCCAGCCCTAGCCTGCTTTGAAACTTTGTTCTATTGTTATTTTTACCTTTTTCTGTTTAAAATTATAATAAAGAGAATTTTAAAAAACCAATAAAAATGATACAGAATTTCAAAACAAGCTGATGGGAAATTAACAATGGTTATTATATTGGATATTGTTATTGTCAAAGTAGTTGCTCAGGTTACCAGATAGAAATGTGCAAAATTGATCAAATAAAATAAGCGCTAACTATTCCTTTCAATGAATTAATAGAAATCAGTAGTACAGTTAGCTTAGCTTAAATAGCTAATTGTACTACAATTATCCCTTTCTTCTTTTCCCCTTTCCCCAATCCCAGTAGTTCTTTCCTTTTGAGTAGTTTCTTTCCCTTTCACAATATCTATTGTACTTTTTGGATTTTATTTACCCTTTCAGATTCTTATGCCAGGGAGAAAATACGATGTTTACAAATGCAAGTCTGATTTATTTCACTTATAAGTATGGTGTCCAGTTGCATCCATTTACCTCTAAAAGCCTTGAGTTTATCTTTCTCTATAGCTGACTAGTACTCCATTGTATAAAACTACCACATTTTTTATTATAAAAAGAAAAGAAATGTTGGTCATTTATTAATCTTAAGAATTTAAGGGCCAGGCGTGGTGGCACATACCTGTAATCCCAGCACTTGGGAGACTGAGGCAGGAGGATCTTGCGAGTTCAAGGCCAACCTGGGCTACAAAGTGAGCTCAAGCCACCCTGAGCTGAACAGCAAGCCCTGTATCAAAAACACCAGAAAAAAAATCTTAAGAATTTAAAGATACTGAAAGGGTTTTATTCATGCTTGAAAAGGAAAACACAGAGGAAAAGAAAAAGACGACTTAAAATTTTATTTAGTGTTTAATAAGGTTAATACATGCTATGCATTTTTCATTTATTTCTGATATATATCTGATATTCATCTGTCATATATACTGGTGAAAATTCATAGTTTGCTAATCCTTGTACGTTTTCTTTGTCTCATTTGGCGCCAACATCACTTTGTGTTTCTAGGGCCACAGTGGGCTGCTAATTAGTAGGTAGCCATCATATAGGATGAAATGGTCACATTTGGAGGCAAGACAATCTGGCCTTGACTGTATTCTGCTTGACGCTATTTATCACTTAAGAGCCAGAGTCTCTCTGTGAGCTTAATGTTATTAAGTTCAATTCATAGATGGGTGAAGTATGAGTGATACAAGGGTATGTATGAAGTAACTGTTGGAATCCTTGACACTTGAAAAGCTGATTCTTAGTAGATAGTTGTCATGGGGGATCGGTTTTGATGGCTCATAGTTTTAATATTTTATACGTTCATCTCCTTAAATCCTGTCCTCACCTCAGATAATAAATTTCCTCATATATTTGCAAGTATATTTTCAGCTTTTCTCAATTGTTTCTAAAAGAACTTTCTCTCCTCCTAATATTCTCTGTACAAGTTCCATCTCCAGCCCTCTCACTCAAGTTATTGCTCATTGTTCTGACTCCCTGTGTCATTCTTACTGTTTTTGCTCTGTTTTGTTTTGGCCTGTGCTGTTGGTATTCTGCCATTGTTCTTTTTTATTATTCTCTTTAAAATAAAAATAGTTATTACTCAAGTTATTATTTCTTTGTCCCTGTCACTTCTGTGACAGAATTTCTATCTCAGTGTTTGTGAGAAGGTGTATCATTGTGCTTTGATTTTATTTTTGTGAAGAACATCTTCCGCTGATTGCGCCTGCAATGAAAACTATATCATAAACACAGAGATATGGCTCCTAGGACATTTCTTCAGCGCTGGATTTAATAGAGTCACCAAGAATGATTGTCAGCTTTCCTGGCAGACAGAAGAGGCTAGAAGAAAGCAAATTACTCTCTGTGAGTTATCATTAAACCTCTACCCTTTAGTAATGACTCTTAAAATCTGGGACATCCAAGGAGTCTGAGCTGAATTTGGTAGGGAAATTTTAGGGACAGCATTCTGACCCTTGAGTGACTTATTATTTTCACAAAGGGAAAAGTGTCGGCATGAAAATCAAAATTGTTAATAAGGGTCATATATAGGTCTCCTTTACCAAGTGGACAAGCAACGAAGTATTATTGAAAGGAAATGACCTAATCTTCCTTTGGTTAGGTGATAGATTTTTTTTTTTTCTTTCTGGTGCTGAGGACTGAACCTAGGGCTTCCAGCTCGCTAGACAAGTGTTCTGCCACTGAGCTAAATCCCCAGTCCCAGGATAAAGATCTTTAAGTGACATACTTAAATTCAAGGTTCCATGCTTTACTACAAATGTCTAATGTTTTTCTCAACAGTGAAAGTGCCTGTTAAATCTCCCATTGTAATTTAAAAACCAGGGTCCAAGTGGTAGAAGTTGTTTTATGTATTTAACTTACTTTGGCAATTTTTTAACAGTAGAAAATGTAGTATTGGCTATGAATTTCTTTACTGTAGTTTAATTTTATTCTAAATCATTGATGCTAAACAAATGATAACGTTACCAAAACTAAATGATGTTTTTCTAAGTGGCTTAGAAAAGGAAGTACATTCACAATTTTTCTCATTGCTTTTGCAGAATGAAAGAATCTGAAATATGACAGCAGAGCTTTAGACAGAAATTGGAACATTATGTGTCACCATCTCCTAGTACTTATCCTACTTATAAATAAGACACAACTGTCTTACTACTAAAGTTTAATTTTATTCATAAAACATCAAAACAGAATAACATTGATTTGTACATTGTTCTCATCACTAACATTGTTCATATTGAAAAAAATTGATATTCAAATAATTTAAAAACAAACTATAGTACATATATTTATTACAAACAAATTGCCTTTTAAGAAGGTATGAGGCATTAAGTTAGAGGGTCAGTTAAAACGCATAACCTGACACCGTTTTTACTTTAACCTATTAATTTTCAACTATTTTTATGAATTTCTATAATTGCTCTACTATGAACTTTGAGCCATTGTGGAAATACTCAAGGAAGAGATTCGCTAGGGTAGAATGACTTCTACAGGGAGTAATACACTATGGTATGTGTCTCTTTGAGTGTATGTATACATGTAAAATTACTTCTATATTTTCTGTTGTATTATGTATGATTCTGTACTTAATTTATTGGCACTCATGTTCTTTTTTTAACCAGATTTTTAAAAAACATATTAAACTACTTAGAGTGAGGTAATTTAGAAATAATTTGGACTTTATGATATTTATTACCAACATTATCAACTGGTGCTTGTGATGTACCAGTGATGAGAGTTGGAAAATTTTGAAGAATGTTTGATTTCTTTGAAATTTTTTCATATGATAAGGTAGGATAATTATTGGGCAGGTAGTAAATTTGTTACAGCATTAATTTATCTATTCATTTTGTTCGCTTTCTTTTTACTAAAAGATGAATCATGTTTCATTTCTTTTTGTATATTTGTGACCAAGATGAATATGTAAAATATTGTACCTGCCTCCTGAATATTTAGGTAAATAAATGGCACTCTACTCAGCTTTGAGCCGTTTTTATCCCAGTAGTTTTCTCTGACAAATTCCTATAACCTCTATTGGGTCTGCACCAAACACTTATAAGACTACCTAGACATGTGCTCCTGAGAAAGCTAGAGGTCCAACTCGTTTGTCTGAATAGGAGTACAGAAATTAATGTGGTGTGGTGAGTTTTTAGGGGAGAGAACCTGAAAACAAAATTATGTATTTACTTTTGGAAACAAAGGAAAAAGTGTCGATATGAAAATCAAAATTGTTAAGCAGTTTCTGCTGCTGCTCCTGCTCTCATTCCTGCTCCTCCTCCTCTTCCTCCTCCTGCTTTTCCACGTCCTCCTCCTTCTCGTCCTCTTCCTTCTCTTTCCCTTCTTCCTTCTCTTCCTCTTCCAGTTCTCCTCCCTCTTCTCCTTCTCTTTCTTCTTTTCTTTTGCTCTACTTTGATGTACTGAACATGGGTCATCACACTGAGTTACATCTGCATCCATTAAATTTTTTTTTTTGACACAAGATCTTATTAAGCCACTAAGTGGCCAGGCTGGGTTCAAACTTGCAATGCTCTTGTCTCCCAGATTACTGGGATTACAGGAGGGCAATACCACACCTAGTTCTTTTAGTTTCTAAATGCAACACACTGAGAGAATATTTTGAAGAAAAGAGAGGATGGCCAGTGTACAGTATTGCAGTTACATCATGTGTACTGAAAAATGCCGTGTGGTATATATTAATTAGGAGATGGTTAACTCTTAATGAGTCAAGTACTACATATTGTGTCAGTAAAATATAATTTTATCATGAATCAAAACGTACATGCTGGGCGTGGTGGCACATGCCTGCAATCCTAGCACTCAGGAGGCTGAGGCAGGAGGATTGTTATGAGTTTGAGACTAACCTGGGCTACAAAGTGAGCTCAAGGCCAACCTGGACTGTATAGTGAGACCCTGTCTCAAAAGGACTAAAAAAAAGAAAAAAAAAAGTGCGCTACTTTGCCTAGAGGATAAGATTTTAACATAGAAAGAACCTAGTACATGATTTTTTTAAAAAATGGATGATCAGTTATGTTTCATCTTAAAGAACGTTAAAAGAATCAACTTTTATCTCAAATTTAAGACATAAATTATTCTGGAATTCTGAGTAAAATCTTCAATCTTGAACATTTTTATTAAAATAAAATCTATTTTATTTTAAAGAGCTTTCAAAGAGAGACTATGCTTTCAAACTTTCCTACAAATAGATTTTAATAAGTAACCACTTTTATTTTTCAATTTCCCCCGTGTACATTGAGCAGCTCTCCACAAAGAATGCAGTCACAGTGCACTGTGAACCTGTGCTAATAAAGAAAATTCAAACACCATATTTATTCACATACAGTGCAATCTACCATTTCAAGAAGAAAAAAAGTTCCACTGTAGTTAAATACCAACTTGTTTCTGTTTCCTGACACATCTCCCTTTCCCCCTCCATTCCCTTCTTACTTCATTTTGTTTTCTAAACTTGAGTTATGTTCTAGCCGTGTCTTATTCACTATCTACTCCACAGGGCCCCCAGAAGGTTGGGTCACATCCAGCTGTTTTAAAGTTATGAATGAACTAGCAATCCAGGGCTGCCAACTATACACACATTATATTTAAATAGAAACAGATATGTTTTGCAACTTGTGACTCAAGCTCCTAACTGCTCATCTTCTTTGAGGTTATTGAACTGGTAATTGTCAATCTTTCAAACATATGGAATGCCCTCTGCTATTCAATTTCTGTGGAACCCTTTTTTATTTTAAAAACAAAGGAAGAAAACATTAACAAACAGACATCCATTTACAAAATAGCATAAGAACAGTACAAACAATACAGAGTTACAGACAAATTGGTAGGAAATTAACAATGGTTGTTGTATTACACATTGATATCTTCAAAGTGGTTTCTCAGGAAACCCTTATGTTGTTGAAATATTGCAGCAGACATAACAAAGCAGTCAAGAAATAAATTACCCAAGATGATTGTGAAAATAAACTTTAAAATGTTTAAAAGAAAACATGCACAAACAAGAGAACTGAAAAATATATCCCTATTGCTGTAGAGAGATTCAACTCAACTCTTACGAATCATGGAAAAGTGTTAGAGACTTTTAGGGGGGAAACTGGTGGATGTGATTAGACCATGTGTATTGACTGATGCTTACAAGTTGGGAACTTAGGCGTCTTCCCTCTCCCAGTGAGTGGGTAATAAGACACTGTGTCCTTAGCTTTCTGTGTTTCAAGTGCTGCCTCCTAGGTCCTTGGAATAAAACACTCCTGGGTTGTAAAACTGATGAAAGGCTAGAAGATTTATCTACATTTCAGAGAGGCAGAGAAAGCATTTACACTTTCTGGTTTTCTAAAGTAGGTGATATAAGCAAAGTGAGGTCAAGGGCTTTGGAAAGGAAGACTCTTGCCTAAAATGTGGTCAAACTGAGAATATTAAGGTCACGCAGGTCACGGCCTTCCCAAGCTTTCATGTAAAACTCTTTCAATACAGTGGCAATGCTGCATTCTTGATAGTGCCTTGTACTTAGAAAAGTAATGTATGGGTAGCACATTTGTGTCTTACCAATGAGAAGGCGAATAACTAACCACTACGTAGAGCTGTTCGTTATTTTTCTGCTTTGTGAACAGATTGACTTCAAGCAGCTCTTTCTCATTTCCCCAAATAATTGTAAAGTCTGGGAGAAGTTTTTAAAAGTAGTTGTTATTCTTTGGGAAACACCTTTGGAATATTATTTTTTATTTTTGGAGATTTAGAGCTGGGGCCCATAAGGCTTACTTTTCCCCGTGAGACAGTCCAAAGCACGAGTATGCAGACCAGAAAGCGAGACACCAGGGGGCCCAGTGCTCAAATCTGCTTTGCTCTCCTCGGGTGTTTTCCTTTGGTTTACTCTCATCTGTGAAATCTGCTTCGCTGCACAAACTCTCTTCTCTGTACCTCCTGGCAGATTAACAGCTTCTTCCCTTTTCCTGAAAGTGGCACGTTGAGAACTATTTCATGGGTGTAGAACACCTTAGGCTTTTTGGAGGAAGACTGTACATTAGGGTCTTATTAACAAAGGAAATTTGTAGAACTGTTTTTATGTGGGCTGTATTGATCCTTCGATGTACAATGCTTTCATACACACTTCTGAAATTCAATACAAATTGTTTGTAGTCTCTTTATATTTGTGTTTCTAAAATTGTATATAAAGTCTACACTCCCCTGACTCTTGTTCAGTACTAAGCTTATTTGATACCCTCGCTGCCTATCGTGGAGGGCAGGATTGGAAGGGATAAGATGAAAACCAAACAAAGAACAATTGAACTTTGGCCTGCTGCTGCTGGGCAAAATCTCAGTGTTTTAGACAAATTCATTTCAAAGCCTTTTCTTCTCTAAATATTATTCAGTAGTTGAAGGCTAGCCATGGAATCACTCCACAATTCTAGTGGCAACTGAAAAAATACATCTCAGATCTTGGCTTTTTTATGCAAAAAAACAGCTGCAGGCACAGCAAAGTGGTCCCAAGGATGCAATTAAACTCAATTGCTTCCTAATGTATTCTTCACCCTTTACAATGATTACATTTCCACAGTAATATATTACTTAAAGTAACAATTATCCTGTGATTCGGATTGTATTACATGGAATGTTGCAGTGCTAAGAATACTATTTACATATAAACTATAAGATAGGACTGCTTAGATGAAAATATCAGAAAAACTAATTTTTGCTTCTGGCTTTACTTTAGCTATAATTTTAGAAAGTAGACTTAACTTTTACTTTTCAGACTAGAAGTAAATGCCAATTATTTTCAAAAGATTTGTAGTAAGTGCAATGGGAAATACAAGGTAAGATTGTGCTACTCAGAAAGGTTATGGAAGGTTTTAGTGTGTGTGAGTGTGTGTGTGAGTGTGTGTGTGTGTGTGTGTGTGTGTGTTAAAGAATGTTCTGTAACTTTCATCCTTAGATTTCTCAAGCAAGTCCCTCTATATTATTTTCCTTTTTTAATAATTGAGTGAAGATTCAGGGAAGGGAAGTTAGAACAAAAAAAATGTTTTAGGTTTCTTTCACATTGAGAAACATGATTAACTATCAGGTAAGTCTTGTCATGTTCTGGAACTTTTACAATGTTTATTTCTCAGCATAACCTTGTCAGTGACAAATATCAATATCACATTTGTAGGGGTGAAAATCCAAAGGTGAACAACTGGCTCAAAATCATGGTGTTAAAAATTTATAGTTGAAGTCAAATGCAGACTAGCTTGACCCTAAAACCCATATTGATATATATATTACCTTTCTTCGCTGTCTCTTCATCAAAATCTATAGTATGTTTCCTGCAGAAGTAGTCAGCGTTATTTTTTTTCAGGATTGATGTGGATGAGTTCCTTTTTCCCCACGTCCTTACCAGCACTGAGTGTTTTTAAATCAAGTGAAATAGAATTTATTTCAACTTTAATATACTAAAGCAAATCAAATATCCACTTTGATAGAATGATAGGAGCCTGAAACGTACTTGACAAACAGCTTGCTTGTGAGTTAAAACTTCTATATTGAATTAAAATACTTTAGGCAATATATTAACATTTTAGACCATTTAGTATCTGCTAATACATTGGAGCTGTAAGTGAAGGAATTATCTCCTACAGTATGCCAAAAAAACTGATCTACCACTCAGGTAAATATTTTAAACCAGGAGGTTTCTCTCCTTTTGAAGTATGGCTACAGTTTTATTACTGACATATTTTGAATTATTAAGTAAATTTTAATAATATACTTTACTTTATCCAAAACTATCTAACTATGTATAATTTATGATAAAATTTTTTAAACTCGTTTTGCGATTACAGTTAATTATTATAACAAAAATAAGCCAACTCCAGTTACTGATTTTTTAAATTGTTTCCTCTATGAAAGAAAAAACAGTATTGTGCAGACTAAAGTTTTTTGTGCTTGTAGGCATGTTAGAATCATTCTATCTGATCTGTGTATCTGTGAGTTTGGGAGTTCCGACAGAGGTACACTTGCCTGGGTATCATGCACTTTTTTTAGGGGTACTCCTATTTCCTTAGTTACACACAAAAAATAATAATTAGAAAAATGCATCACAATTAGATTTCACTCATCGTTTCTATCATGGGCCATGAAGAATGACATCGGCCCTCTGTGTACATTAAGAACTTCCTGTTCTTGCATTTCCATAAGAATCCTTTCTTGCAGCATTTTCAAATTTTCTTTCATCAAACCCACCACTGATGTAAAAAGAGTTTCTTCATAGTAAGTTTTATTAAAGACATTTTATACAGTGAAGTTTTTGGAAGATGAAGCCTCTGCTCTTTACTTCGTTGATGCTCTCTGACCTGCTGATAAAGCTCTTCCCAAAAGTCCACATATTCCTTCTCCAAATCTTCTAAAGACAGTGAATCTTTTTCAAAATTCTCTAGCTCTTCCCTGGTGTTCACCTGGAATTTATCAAGTCTTTTAATCTTCTACTCCTGGATTTGATGGCTCATTTTCAGGTGCTGTTGGACTGTTTTCCAAGGCTGCTTGGTAAAATAATGTCATTGTATGTCGGATACGAACCTTCCCTTCAACTGGGAATTAAGTTTCTCACAAATCATGCCTGCCCCCGGAAGGTGATGTTTCCAGTTCTCAGGGATGAAGCAATCATTTGTTGATCATGGAGATAAACTGTGGAACATTCTGTGAGTATGATGATCTACATCTTCAGTTTTACAGAATCTTTAGGGAAGTAAGTGTATGCTCCATACTTCTTCCACTTCCACTTCCTTGGAATTACGCTATCTACTATATACATTCGTTCGCAACTAAGATGCTGAGTGAGGTCTGCTGTCTGAGTAGTGTCGTGAGTCACGTGAGGCACATTTTCTCTCTTCCTTCTCAAGACAGAGTGGGGATGTGTTATGGTTTATACATTGTGTCAACTTGGGAAGTCCAGAGGTTTGGCAGAGTGACTCAGCAGGAAGCCAAGGTGCTTACTTTGTACACATCCTGAACCTGTGGAAGAGGAGGCCATGGAGATTGTGTGAGAGCTACACACCCCCTGGGTGTGGGTAGCTTGCTTACAATGTAAGGGAAGAAAAGAGGCTGCTTGCAGCCATTCCTCCCTTTTTTGCTGGTTGCTTTGGCTGTGCTCTGCTGCCATGAATGTTTGCCCCCTGCCATGTGCCACTGTGCCTCAGAATCAACCAAATACGGACTGAAACCTCCACAAACTGTAAGCTAAACAAATCTTTCCTTCCTTTATTTTGGGTGTTGGGTATTTTGTCCCAGCAACGAGAGAAAAGTAACCAAGACAGGATGCTGGATGGCTGTCTTTTCTTTTGCTTTGTATATGATTGTCATTGGTATGTAGAGAATCAATTTCCATAAACTGCTTTTCTGAACTGTAACCACTTACATCTGAATAGCTGTTACACTTGGGTGTTTCTTGTGCAAGTAGCACAGAATTCGTGTTTTGTCTATTCATAACGGGGTTAATCTTTCTCAGAGTATGGCTGGGTAAAAGTCGAGGTGGTAACTTACACTTGCACATAGTAAGTTTGTTCCCTTGTTTTTCGGTGAGTTTACTGGACTTCCAACTCTACTGTTAACTATTTAAAGATCCAGGTGATGAGGCTTTTTTGGATAAAGTGATAGAGCTTTTGTTATACAGTCATAATCCTGAGTAGAATCATTTTCTATTATTGTGTCCACACATCTCATTCCTTCTATAGATGATGAACTCCCAGCTAAAGACAGGAGGTAAGTCACAGTTATTATCTCTTATAGTGTCTTTTAGTAGAGATGGATTTTTCTGGTTTTTGATAGTTAATAGTTCTTCTGGTGTTTCAGACAAGATGACTTTCTCTTGTTTCTATTGCTAGTTTCATGTTTTTGTTTCTGGAATGGATATTCTCTTCCTTTACTAGAAATTTCTCTTATGTGGATGTGGAGATTCTTGTTCATTTTCTGATTCCGAATTGAGAGATCTTTATAATTTTTATAAATTATAAATTTTTTGGTTTTTGTTGCTCTTCATGGGAGTCTGGTACTCCCATCTGGAACTGTCTTGTCTAAATTTTTGATGATGTTTTTCTTGGGTGCTATTTTAGTTCTTGGTTGGCCCTTATCCTAGGATGGTCTTGACCTGCCATTTCTATATTTCTTCACATTTTTATTTCTGCTATATTCTATAAGCTGTGGTTTTGACTTTGGTTCTCTTAGCCAGCTAATACTAGTCTTGCTGCCATCACATTTATATTCTATTTCATTATCACTAAAGGTATTTTTCTTTTTCAAGTGTTTTTGTTTTGTTTTATTTTGCCTTTTTATTCTTGATGGTAGCCCTTCTGATTGGGTTGATGTGGAGTTGCAAAGGAATTTTAATTTGAGTCTAATTTTAAGATATCTATCTATCTATTCAGGTTGTTTTCCCACTTTTTGATTGGGTAATTTATTCTTCGGGGTTAATTTTTTGAGTTTTTTGTTGTTATAGAATAGCTAGCAAAGATTCTTATTTAGTAGGTTGTCTCTTCACTCAATTAATTATTTCCTTTGCAGGATAGAAGGATCTTAATTCGATGTAATCCCATTTGTTGACTATAGAAATTAATTTCTGTGTTTTGGAATCCTTTTAAGAAAGTATTTTCCTGTGCCTATGGTTTCAAGTGTGATTTTCTATGTTATCTTCTAGCAATTTCAATTTTTTGCTTTTATATATAGGTTTTGAACCATTTTTTTCTTCCTTTGTGGTGCTAGCATTTAAACCCAATGTTTCTGCATGGAGCTAGGTCACCAGCAACTTTTTCTTTTAATTGTTACACAGGTCTTCCTACCTTCGCTTTTGAGAGCTTGGGAGCTATAGGCATGTACCACCATAACTGATACCTTTGATTCATTTTTATTTAATTTTAATTTTGATCTTTTGCAATTGGATATCTCTTTTTTAACTTTTTTTTTCTGGCTTTTTGCAAATATGAGTCTGTAGTTGCACAGTCTGTTTTTATGCCAGTGCCATATTGTTTTCATTCTTATGGCTTTGTCATTTAGTCTGAAATCTGGTATTACGATGCCTGCAGTGCTGTTCTTTTTACTTGGAGTTACTTTCACTATTTGAATCTTTATCATTGCATAGGAATTGTAGGATTGTTTTTTCTAGTTCTATGAAATCAGCTGCTCTGTAATACAGATTAAATTGAATCTGTACATTCCTTTGGTAATATGGCTATTTTTATATTCCTTCTTTTAGTATGAGGACAAGGGAGATCTTTGCATTTTCTAGAGTCTTCTTAACGTTTTCCCCTCAGTATTCTGATATTTTCATGGCAGAAGACTTCCACTTCCTTGGTAGGCTCATTCACACATATTTGAAACATTTTTGACACTACTATGAATAGAATTGATTTCTTTTTCAGTGGATTTCCTGTTAGTCTACATTAATATTGCTTTTTTTGTGTTGATTTTGTGTCTTGCCACTTTTTCAAATTTATCAGATCTGACTGCGCCTTGGCGAAGTTTGTTGACCTTCTGTGAAAATAACTGAGTCATTGCGAAGAGGGATAATTTTACTTTTTCCTTTACAAATTATATCACTTTCATTTCTCTTTTGTCTAATTTCCCTGGTTAGCTTCAAGTATGTTATTGAGCAGAATTGATGCAAGCAGACACCCTTGTCTCTGACTTGATTTTAGAAGGAATTCTTTCAGTTTTCTTCTGTTTACTGTGACATTGGTTGTGTGTGGAGGATTATATGTGATTATCACTGACTTGAGTTGAAGTTCTTTTATACCTATTTTCATCATTTTTTTAATCATAAAGTGATGTTGGATTTTCTTGACAGCTTTTTCTGCCTCTATTGAGATGATCACGTTGCTTTCAGGCTTCATTCTGTTTATGTCGGGGGCTACATTTACTGACTCACCTATGTTGAGCCATGTTTGCAGCCCTGGGGTGAAACCAACTTGGTTATAGTACATTATCTTTTTAGTGTGTTTTTGAATTCGGTTTGGAAATGTTTATATGGTTTGGTTCAATGTTGATAGGTCAGATTTCACTAGGAATTGATCCATTTCTTTTAGATTCTCTAATTTATTGAAATATAATCTATCAAAGTAATTTTAGATAATCTGTGTTTTGGTGGTATGTGTTATAATTTCAATGTTATAAGCCATTTCTTTCTTTTTTTTTTTTTTTTTGGCGGTACTGGGGATCGAACTCAGGACCCTGTGCTTGCTAGGCAGGCGCTTATTCCACTGAGCTATATCCCCAGCCCCCTTCAATGTTTTTATATGTAATTTTACTGATTCTTTCTCTTTCTTTTGGTAAGTTTTGCCTAAGGGCTTAACACTCAATAATTTTTTTCAGAGAACCAACTCCTATAATTCATTTATCTTTTGTATATTTGTAGTAAATTTTATTAATTTGTGCTCTGATCCTTATTCTTTCTTTCTTCTACTGATTTTGAGTTTGCACTGGTGTTTTTTTCTAAGGCACTGAGATCTACCTTTAGGTTATTTTCTTGGGACCACATTTTCTAATGTAGGCACTCAGAGCTATAAGCTTCACAGTGAAGAACTTTCACTGTGTCCCACAGAATCCAACATGTGTTTCCATTATCATTTGATCTAGGATTTGTAAAAGTTCTCTTTTCTTCTGTGACTAATGGATCAAGGGTATATTATACAATATCTATGTGTTTGTGTCATTTCTGTGTACATTTTGTTTCTAGATTTATCACAAGTATGATCTAATATGATACATGAGATTATTTCAATTCTGTATTTATTGAGACTTGCTTTTTTTTTTTTTGTCTTTTTGAGACAGGTTCTTGCTATGTAGTTCAGGCCAAACTTGAGCTCACTTGGTAGCTCAGGCTGGTCTCAAATTCACAACAATCCTCCTGCCTCAGCCTTCCATGTGGTGGGATTACAGGCATGGGCCACCAAGCCCAGTGAGACTTGCTTTATACCCTAAAATGTGGTCTATTTTGGAGAAAGTTCTATGGGTTGCTGAAATGATACACAGTCTGTTGTTAAATGGAAAACTTTGTAAATATTTTTTAGCTTCTGAGAGTTGGTATTCATGTCCTCCACAGGAATTGTATTGGTGCACATCTGTCGTTTTCTGTCAAATAGTGTTTATTTTATGAAATTGGGTATACTGGCACCTGACACATATATATCTAAAACTGTTATCTCTTCTTTGTGAATTGTTCCTTTTACCAATATGTAGCAGTGATCAATTTGCTCCTCTTTTATGTACAGAGTTAGGACTGTTTATTGTCCACATTATGACTGAGAAGTAAGTACTCATCATTGTAGTTGTGCTGTTTTTCTCCTCTTTGGTCTCATTCTCCTCACTCATCTAACCACTTCCCAAGAGAGATTTTTTTCCTTGACCCCTTGATGGTTCTTACTTTCATTGTGTCTGTTTAGGACCCACTTAAGCATTTTCTATAATGCTGGTTCAGAGGACACGGATTTCTTTAGTTTATTCTTCTTTGTGAAGGGTCTTTGTTTCTCTTCGATTTTCAGAGATGGCTTTGCTGGGATAGTAATCTGGATTGACAATTATTTTCATTTCAGTCTTGAAAAACTTTATCTTAAGGCCTCCTGAATTTGGAGGTTTTGTTGAGAAATTTGCTGTCATTCTGATGGAGTAACTCTGGTGAGTTGCTTGGCACTTTTACAGCTTGTGATAACCTTTCTTTCTACAGAATATCTGGCCTTTTGAGTGTGATGCAGTTTGGTCACAACTGTTTTGGGTCCTAAGTATTTCCATCACTTGAACTTGCCTCTCATTCCCCAGGTTTGGAAAATTTTCTGCAATAATTTCAATAAATAGATTTTTAAAAGCAATTAAACCCTCTCCTGGGCCAATGAGCCTTAACTTTTCTTTTAAATGTATCCGAGTGCTCTTGATAAGCTCAATTTTTCTTATCCTTTTCTCTTCAAACTATCTCAGTTTTCTGGTACACTATCTCATCTTCAAGTCCTGACATTATATCTTCCAACTGGTCTTTTTTACTACCAAGATTTTTAGAGGATTCTTTTATTTGACTTATTGAGATTTATTTTTGTATGACTGTGCTTAAGGATAAAACACTTCCCTTCACTGAAGTGTTTTTTATATCCTGCATTTCCTTCCACGCTTATTTATCTGCTTGTTTGCATCTTTTTCGAGCTCATCATTAATTTCATTGCTTGCTTCACATGCTTGCCTCCTTTTCATCTTCTATGTGTTGGATTGACTTCTGGATAATTGTGCATTGTGGAACTATTTTGTTTCCTGGTTTTCTGTGCTTCTCTGCTGAGCTTTGCAGAACAGGTAAGGAGATATTTCTTCCACTATCATGTAGGGGCCTGCTTAGGACAGCTTCCTCTTTGTGACATGCCCTGTTTTTGGGTTTGTCTCTGGAAATTTTTCACTCAGTCTGTTCGGGATGCTCGGTTGAGCTTTCAGCTCTGCTTTCACATTAGCACTGCTTTGACACGGAGTAAGTATAGTGACATCTGTAATTGACAAGGCGCGCATGTATTATCAGGTAGCTAAGAACTTGTTTTATACAATCTGTGCTACTTTCCTACTCCAAAAAGAGGAGAGGAATCAAATATAGTATGCTAGAAAAGAGTAAATAGCAATGATAAATTGTAATGATAAAAAAGTAAATACAATGATATTCTTACTTATACATATGTATACATAAAGAAGAGATGAAAATACAGAAAATAAGAAGGGTAGCAGAGAAGTAGAAGAAAGAATTTAACAGGGTGTAAAGAAAGCAGAAAAAGAAAGGGAATGCAAGCAGGAGGTAAGAGAATAGCTAAGGGCTGAGGGTATAGCTCAGTGGAATAAGAGCCTGCCTGGCAAGCGCAGGGTCCTGAGTTCAATCCCCAGTACCGCAAACAAAGTAAGAGAACAGCTAAGGGAATTGTGTCTAATTTTTGAACACACAGTCAGACAAAGTTGGGTATCCCTAAGGTACAACTTTTGGGATGGGGATTTATGATTAAGTATAAAACAGAAAACTAACATAGATACATAGACTACAGTGACACTATACTTCATATATATACACACAGGTTTTGAGACAAGGTCTTGCTAAGTAGTCCAGATGGCCTTGAACTCACTAGGTAGCCCAAGCTGGCCTCAAATTTGCAGCAATCCTCCTGCCTCAGCCTCCCGAGTGCTGAGATTACAGGCATGTAACACCACATCTGGCATTACTTCATGTATAAATGAAGATCAATCTTATTATCTAAAACAAAATATTGATTAATAAGGAAAGCAGTAAACAGAGAGAGTTGAGTTGAGTATCCCAGATGAGTGTGTCAATGCTGCTGTCAACCACCGAGCACCAGAGCCTCTGGCACCCTCGAGGTGAGGCCTTGCAGTTTGTTCTGGAGTCGGCAGCGTCTGAGCCTCGAGCTCTCAGGCTGCACCCAGCATGGCCTCTGCAGTAAGCTGTGCCCTGCACTTCCTCTCTCTGTCTCTGACACTGCCAGGTCCAGCCTGTACTGGAACTTCCTTTGTGATCATTTGGGCTCTGGCTGGTTTTTCAATTTTTATTAGTCCACGTTTGTAGCGGATAGTGATCACACTCCTCATGGGCCATGGGTACATGGATATGACGCAGCTTCCATCTACTTCTGTCTCTTGCCTCCTCCTCCCCCATCTCTGTGTTTTTGTTTTACAAAAGCTCAATCTCCCTATGTCCTGTTTTCTTTTATTTTGATCTGTATGTATATTTTAAGGGTTTCATGTAAGAGAAACCATGTGATGTTTACACTTGTATATTTAATTATTTCACTTAACATTATGGTCATTTTCCTACCCGTGACTCATGTTTGTCCTTCTCTGCGGCTCAGCAGTTCTCCGTTGTGTGTGTGAATGCCACATTGTCTTTGTGCATTAGCCTGTAGATAGACATAGAGGCTGCTTCCAAGATTTAGCTGTTATGAATAGCACTGCTATAAATACGGAGATACATGAATCTCTGTAATATGATGTCTTGGCTTCTGATACTACATAGGTTTATTATACCACAGTTTTCAGAAGACAGAAGCCTGGGCTTCATTTAGCAAAGTTCTCTGCTTTAGGGTACAATCTTGATTTTGGCTTGCACTGCAGACTCATTAGAGGCATGATTAAGAAAAGACTTGCTTCCAGACTTGTTCCCCCAGACTGTTGGCAGAATTGATCTTCTCGTTGATGGAGCATAGAGGTTTAATGGTTCCGCATGGACTGTTGGCTAGATAGCATTCTCAGCATCGAAAAACCGCCTACATTTTCCTATTTTGTGATCATTTCCATAGCTTCTCTCAACATAGCTACCTTGTTTCTTCAGAGCCAGAAATAGTGAATTTTTCTACCCGCCGTACTAAGAGTCAAATATAATATAACTGTTCATCTGTTCATTAGAGGCAGGTCACTGGACTTCAATCATATTCAAGGAGAGGACCCTATTCAAGCACGGAGGTAATTGATGTCACATTAAGTCTTGTCCACCGTAGTCTCCTCTGATCCCCATGAACTCATGTCCCTCCTATGTGCAAAATATGTCCTGCATTTCAAATTTCCTCAAATATCACAGCATTATGACATGAATTAAAATTTCAAAATATCATTCTTTAACTTGTCTACATTAGACCATTGGATAAATTTCTATGGGTCAGGAATATGGGCCTGGATTACTGGATTCCTTTACTTCTGATCTTACAAACCTATAATCATTTTTATAGCTGAGTTGCATTCTTTTTGCAGAACCACTAAAGAATGATCTTTTTCTAATCTCTGAGGTTATTGGGAGAATTCATGCTCTGGAAATTCTATGACTGAACTCTCTGAAATTTCACTGACAATAGAGAGAGCTAGACGGCAGAGTACAGCTGGTAGTTTGTAGGGGAGAAGAGACTCCAAATAATAGCAAGGAATGATATGGAGATCCCAGTCCGAAGGTCCCAAGAAGGTGAACTTCTGTAGCCAACCCAAGAAATCCTCCCACAGGGCTGTTCCTCATGTGAGGTGCCAGTGAACACTTCATTCTGCCAGTACCCGGACCAGCCTGGTGTCACTGTGAAAATGATAATTAGCTTCCCCATCTTATAGTACTTCCAATGTACCATGTGAACACAAGTTATTAGTTCTTCATACTGAAATTCCTTGTACATATGGCGATGAAATATGGTAATTAGGCACATAGACCTTAAAAGCAAAATTTTCTTGAGTTTACATTTCAGTTTTTCTCTGCATTATGAAATTCTATGGGCTTTAGTTTCTTTTGCTAAATTACACTGGTGTGTCATAGCGTTGTTCTGAAGATTAAATGAGATGTGCATAGAAAGTGTGTCATCTCATACATGTACTTAATGTCTATATATTATTAAAATGGGCAAAGTTTTATAAGCAATCTTCTCCAAGTAAGAGTAAATAACTGTGTGTATAGTAATTGGCAGGAGCCAAAATTATGAATAACAATATTTGACATACTACTAAATTTTAGAAAATCTAGCCAACTATAGAATAATTACTTTTCTTAAGGTCAAGGAAGCACATAAGTTTTCAGTGTTTTGGAGAAAGGGCTATATTAAATTGAGACCCTGCATGAAATTAACAAACTACGAATTTCTTAGACCTCAGGATTATTACCTTATCAGCACAACAGCTTCCTGAATAAGTTTTAATTTATGGTCTTTTTTTAAATTTTTGGTTACAAATCCTGAAACCTGAAATCCTCAGGCAATTAGAGGGACAAGGACAGTCAGTAGGGTTCTACCCTACCAGGACATGAAATACAGCAAAATTCTTGGTAGCATCTTGCTGGAATTAGGTTATTATCCACTCAGTGTGTTCCTTTTGATCTAACCATCATAGTATTTATAATTTAAGTTACACTTTTTCTCTAATATTTCTTCTCAACACTTTCCTGTGTCACAGTGGTTTTATCAGTAAGCATCCCAACATTTAGCCTTTCAAAGAAACTAGATAAACAATCAAGCAAAATCTCTGACACAGGCAGGTTCATTTTGATGTGAGGAAGTTGACATTAAATTAGGTATCAGAGATATAAGTTCACACCCGTATCTTGCTGCATTAAAGGATATTTAAGACTGTTGTGCCTGTCATCTTGTGTGGGAATTAAGTTAAATATTAACTTTATTTGAACTCTTAAGTCTGTATACAGATTATATTGATAGCTGAAAATACCTTTCTTAGCCAGAAATAAAGCTGAGACAAGAAAGATTTTATGAACAGTACTAAGTGATTCGATCACCTGGAATCCCTGGGCAGGTCATGTGACAGCTTGGTACAGCTTTCTTTACGAGATCACAGACTTATCTCTTTCTCACCCATCTGTTCCATTCTGGAGTGAAATTCACATCATTGAATTTGGAATGTGAAGTATTTCAAAGGATAATTTTCTCGGTTCACATAGTTGAGGAAGGAATTGTTCAAATCAAACCCTCTGAATTTCAGGAACGTTTTTTAAGGGTGGACAATTTTTACATTCTTATTATTTTAATTTTATGAACCCTATATTTCATCTGAGGTTTTCATCAGTGTTAAAGCTAATTTTATCAGATAATCTTTGCATGATGCACATATAATTTATGTTTAAAGCTGTAATCATGCTTTTCTGAAGTTCTCCCTACACTTCCAAATAAACACACTCAGATATTTATATTTAAACATTAATTTCTAAAATTTTATAAACACATAAAATATGGTTAGAAAATCTTTTGAACATGTGTAAATTCTCATATGGAACAGGCAATTGGTCTAGATGCACACTGTCCTAAATTAATATCTTTCATTATTACTTAGGAAACACTCAGGGGGATCCCAGAGTAAGAATGATGAAAAATGAACATTTGTTTGATGTTTACCACCTCCTGGTGATCAGTGCTCAAGAAAGAATCCATTTCCGGAATGTATGCGTACAAAGACACTTCATAATGTTTTAAAAACATAGTTGATTGCCAATGAAGGAACAACTTTTCTTGGCAGACAAATATGTCATTAGACGTTTCCCTTCCTTGTTTCTGCATGTTCTTTTAATAGCTAAGAAGGAATTTGAATCAGGGAAAGGAAACATTCTGTATTTATTTTCTCAGAAAATAGGAACATCAACATTTGATAATTACAGTGGTCAATTTAAGTCCATTTAATTTAATTCCATTTAACAGTTCTAAGATCTCTGTATTACTAAGGATAAAGTTAAGAAAAAATATACATTGTTTTCAAATTATCTATTATATAAAGAAAAATCAAAATAGTTTTTCAAATATCTCTTTTCATTTTTAATGACTACACAAATGATTTATGTTTATTCATTTTCACAACATTTATTAGGTTGTTAAAAGTCATCTGCTTTCTATAGATACCATGGGAATACCTAGTATCACTTATTGTTTTTATATTATTATCATGTATTCTTTTATATATATATATATATATACATATATATTGGTTTTATTTTATTTTTTGAGGCAGGATCTTACTGTACAATTCAGGCTGGTCTCGAACTTATGATGCTCCTCCTTCCTCCACCTCTGGAGTACTGTGGTTATAGGTAAGGGCCACCATGCTGGGTTCATTCTATGTGTGTGGGGGGGCTTATCTTTATTCTTATGTTCCCTAAACGTTCTCCTCTCTCTCTTCATTTGTTCTCTGGAGAGTTCTGCCCGAGATCTTTCTGTTTTCCCAACTGTATTCATCAGGGTTTTACTAGAGAAACAGATGTAACACAAGATGTACAAATGTATAAGAAGTTACAGTGACAGAGTGGTATGAGAAAGCGTGCAAAGGCTGTCTGCATGCTGAAGACGGAAGGAATCAGCCCAGGGTCTGGAGTTCACTGCAGAGTTCCATGAAAGCCTGTACCAGGAGGCCGATGACTCTGAAACAGAAGTCTGAAGGATCCAGAGCAGAAGCCGAGGAGTCTGCGTTAGAAGCCGGGAGACGACGTCCAAGCTGAAGGTGAAGACAGGAGCTCCTCCAAAAGGAGTGGAGGTTCCTCTGTCCTCCCTCACTTCCCTTTTATATCACCTATAGGTGATGATCCACCATCGGGCATAGAACTGCTGAGCCAGTTGCTGAGCCAAGTTTAGTTAAGATTCTAAACTTCTCAAATTAACATAATCAATCAACCACTACAACCTACCCCTTTTCAATATGGCAGCCAGACACATTTCTTTAAATCAATCTCCAGACACAAAGGCATGTATACAATTGCATCGAACATGTTATAGCAATCCTTCATACAAATGGAAACAAACTAATCCCCTGACCCAAATAAATGTAAATTTTCTTTGGTTTTTGTGTTGGTTTGGGGCTTATTCTTAAAAGGGTAAACAATATAATACAGGACACATATTTTATATGATTATTTATAATAGTAACCCAAAGAACGATATACAAAAGAGTGCAGGAAATCTGTCCACCCCCGGCTGAACTGAGTAAGTGTAATATCTCTGCACAGCATTGGACCCTGTCTCCAGCCTGTTTCCTGACTCTGAGTCAGGAGCAGAGAAGGACTTGGGTTTGTTCCATCTTCATTAGCAGTGTGCGACATTTTTTGTCTGGGGCATCACCAATTTCCCTACATTTTTTCCAGAGACAGATGTTGCTTTCTTTACTCCTTCTCCAAAAGATAGCATCCTCGCCTGCACCCTTGGGGCAGGAGAAGTTGCCGTCTCCTCAAACGGGACACTGGAATCACTCCCTTCATAGAACAGAAAGATTTTGGGAGTGAGCAGGGATTTATCCCGTACCTAAGAAAAGTACCATCCCCTGCCTCCTTTAATGACCCCTCTGAGCTCTTTCTAATGTCCTGCCCTGCTTGTCCTTATTGTGAGTTTTCCATCGATGCCGGTGGAAACAAATTCCCTGAGGTCCGCAGCCTTCACACCTGACTTAGGGTCTCGCTTAGTGGTGCCCTCGCGTGGTAGTCCTCGCCTTATTCCGCACCCTAATACACGAGAAAGCGCTTTTGCTCCTCTTTCTTGGCAAAGGCCAGCTGCTCCTCATTCATCCCTTGCCTTGAGCTGTCAGCGCCCCTGATGGAGTCAAGAAAAGTTATGGCTTTAAATTTCCTGCATTATTCTAATTATTTTAGTCAAAGACAACTCTTCTGTGGATTCTGGATGTGAAATACCAAAATAGCTCCTTCAGACAGTTTTACAGAAATCAAAGTGTAATAGAAATAGAATTGCTCTTCTTTATTAAATAAGAAGAAAAAGTAATAAACCTAGTGTTTTATTATTCAGTTCATTAAGTAGATTAATTACTTTTAAAATTATTGTTTCTCTTATGACTATGCTTTGAATTGCTTTACCACAATGAACATAGCAGAAATACCCCATCAAATGTCTTGTAGAAGGATCTGAGTTAGATAAATTAATACGTCTTTAGTATATAACACTGCACAGCTAATTAAAACCAATAATTTGTCAGTTTGTATATTTTAGGCATTTGTCTATGTCATCAAAGTCACTAAATAATTGTAATAAAGTACCTTTTCATGTCTTTTTTACCTCTGTTTACTCTATCACATGTTTTGCTAATATTGGTGTTCTGTGTTTTCTTCTTTAAACTCTCTTTTGATAGGGCTTATTAGTCTGAACAGACTAAATATTGGAAAATCTAAATAGCATAATTTTCCACCAGTAGCATAGGTCAATAGATACAGATGATCTCTCTCTCTTTCTCTCCTGTAATGCCTATCATTCAGAGGTGAAATACACTGATTTTACAAAAACTACTACAAAAAATGAAGGAAGAGAAAAAACATACTGCGGCTGATTATTGAGGACAGTACAGCACTGATAAAATTGACAAAGATTGAGATTTAGAAAAAAATCAGATTTTATCTCAAATTTTGTCTCATGATTTATTTTTACATAAAATTAGATTAAAAATAGGTAAACCTATGATATTTCTGTATTTTAAAATAAAAGAAATATTTACCTAGTTATAGACAAATAGTAATGAAATAAACCTCAAATGGAGGTGTAATTGTCCAGATGGAGGTACAAATTTTCTCCACAGTGGAATTAACAGTGAGTTCTATATATAGGTTTTGCTTGTGTAGATTTTAACTTTTTAGTAATATAAAAGCATTGATTTTGCTTTTGATTTATTCTGATCTCAATTCATGGAAATTTGGAGCACATAAATTGAGATAGAATTTTTTCAGAAAGAATTTACTTTTTCTTTTCTTATATGAAAATGGACCTACTAAATTAGGACTATTAAACTGTTAGCTCTTTAACCTCTAAATCTAAGCTTTGTAAATTAGTCTTAAATTTGAGTACTCTTTATCTGCTGCTGGCCCAAATCTTTTACTTTGCTGGCTTCTTATAAATCGAGAGAAACAGGGATTTTCCTGTAGATCATAAACACCTCTGTGATCGGTGTAATGATTCTTTAACAAATGATGGAAACATTCTGACTTCCATGACATTTTTTTCTTTTTTCTAGACAAAGGCGGCTGGCTGACAATGTTATTACAGCCTATAATCTTCAGGGTGGCAGTCTCTTAAGACATAAAGTGATCTTTAATGACCCTATCAAACAGATTAGGAGTCACACACAGCAAAAGAATTCCTTCCAATGGGGTTTATTACTACAGAGTGGGATTTAATTAGGAGCTAGCTTTTCATACATTCTACATTTTTTCTAATTACATTTTGAAGACAAATATGTTGGATGACTTCATTCATCCGTGGAATCTAAAAGTACAGATGTCAGAAAACCAGAGAGTAGAACTGTGCTTAGTCAAGGCTGGGGCTGTTGGGTGACGCTCGGGAGAGTTTGGTTCCAGGTACAAAATTTGGGTTGGAGAGGAGGGATACATTTTAGAGCTCATTCTTGGACAAGGGAATTACAGTGAACAGCACCACATCATATCCTTGACAAATGCTAAGATAGTGGATACAAGCTGTACTCACCGTGAAAATGGTAGCCACATGAGGTAATAGGTACGATAACATGCTGGAATTAGTCACTTAGACTTCATGCGTCATGTTGTACATGATAGGTACAATTTTTTCTGTCAGGAAAAAAAAGACTTCTATTGACTGACTCGACTAAAAATAAGAATCATAATCTGTATGTCTCACGTATTCTGATGAAAAGGCTAACCCAAGGGCTGCAGCATCAGAGGATCTTCAGTTCCCACTTACCTACTGTTCAAACATACCCTTAATGGATGTGTGGGCCTGAGTGTGCACAATCCTGTCAATATTTTATTTTTTAAAATTATGTGAGATAATGGAGGAAGAGTGGACTTATACTCCTCTCGCAGGCCTGAAAAGAAAGGTTTATGCCTATACTGTTTGATCAGATTTCTATGTCTATATCTTATGATATGAGCAACTATTTTGAAGATAACCATACACAATGCCTAACCATTGTTACTGTCCTAGAATCTCGTTTTGAAATTTTATATCATTGTTTTTATTACTTTTGTTTTCTTTAAAAAAGTTATATGAGAAATAGTTGAATAATTGCTATTGTGAAATATTGAGAGCTCTATGCACTTCTGACTTCTATTTCTTTGTGTCTAACAGACAAGTAATAATTGTATGTATTTATGGAATACAGTGGGATGCCTTTGTCTGTGGATACATTACCAAAAGATTCAATTAAGCAGTGAACATATCCATTTCCTCGCCAGTTCATTTGCTTTGTAGTGAGACAGTTAAAATTCAGTTTTAACAATTCTGAAAGTTACAGTACATTATTGTTAACCCTGATCACCATGTAGTGCAACCAATCACAAAAATAAAATGTTAGGGTCCAATTGAAACTTTTTGAAATATTTGGTCAATATTTCCCCCATTTTATTTATTTCTTTGTTTTATTTTAAGGATAAAAGAACAAAAATATATTAACAAACAGATATGTTTATAAAATAACACAAAAACAATATAAGCAATACAGAATTTCAAACAAGATGATAAGAAATTAACAATGGTTGTATTACATATTGCTCTCCTATTGCATTATTGAAAGTGACGGTTGATGTTTAATTGTTTGATCGATCTTACAAACCTATGTTTGTTTATCTGAGTAACCAGTTTGAACATGTTCCCCTTTTTATCCCTCCTCTCCTCCTCCAACATTTCTTTCTACCATTTTTATCACACCCACTTTTCAGATATCACAGGTAAGTGAAACAACACAGTATTTGTCTTTCTGTAGCAGCTTTATTTCCCCCAGCATGATGTCTTCCAGCTCTAATTGTGGTGTTGCAAATGCCAACATTTCTTCCTTTTAAAGTCCACGTAACATTCAACTGTCCATCTGTCTGTCTGTCTGTCTGTCTGCCTGTCTTACTTTCACCCGCTGACCAGCAGACACTTAGGTGGCTGGTGTGTCTTTACTGTTGGGAAGAATGCTGACAGCGGCACAGGACTGCAGTGTCTCCTGGGCATAGCGGACTCAGTTCCTTTGCTTGTATACCGAGCAGTGGGTTGATGGGTCACAGGCAATCCTAATTTAATTTTCTGAGGGAAAGAAAAATAGATCGTATGCCACTGCCTTCGCTGACATTTGCCCCAAAAGGCACAGGGGCTCCCTTCCCTTTACATCCTCGCCAACGCTTGCTAGTGTTTGTCATCATGATAACAGCCTTTCTAACAGGCACGAGGTCTTATTTCTGTATGGTTTGAACATGTATTTCTATAACAGTTATAGAGGTTGAACATTTTTCATATCTTTTGGCCATTCATAGCTCTTCTTTGAAGAAATGCATCTTGGCCACATATCTGGCCATTTGAAAAATTGAATTGTTTTCTTGATATGAAAGTTTTGAAGTTCCTTACAGATTCTTGAACTATAAATATTTTCACCCAGTGTGAGATTTTTCTTCATCTGTTAATTCTTCTCTATGTTATGCAGAAGCCGTATAGTTTGATGCAGTCTTTTCTTTCTGTTTTATTTATTTATTTATTTTTGCCTGTGGTTTTGGAGTCCTACCCAGGAAATCATTGTCTACACAAATTTCTGAGTGTTGCCGATCATATATTTAAAACTTTTATGTGCTGGAGTTGATCTTTTTAATGTGTGCAAGGAGTGTCCAGTTTCATTCTTCTGCATGTCAGAATTAACTTTCAAAATAATTCTAAAATCAGAGACTAGGGTTACTTTTTAAAACGACTATCCAATTGAAGGTAAAATTTACCATTCCTTTTTCCTCCTTCCTTTACAATTTATTGTGATTTTCTAGAGTTATGCCTGCATTAGCACTTGCTCTAATTTTCTTTTAGGAGTTTAGAATTTTTTTAAGAAGAGCACTCTATTGACCTTATCTCTCCCCAAATTTCATCCTCGCTAAATATTTCTCTTGTTCTCTCTTTTTGCTCACTATTTCTTTGTTCAATGGTAACCATTCTTCTATATAGTTTAATTGCTTAGAGTTACTCATTCCAATATTTCTAAATGGTCTAGAGAACAAGAGTAAATTATCTGTTGTTTATATTGTTCATATCCTTTTCCTTACAATTTTTATAATACTTGAGTATACACAAGCTTCCTTTTATTAGCAATCTATTTTTGGTCGCTGCAAATCCTGTGTTGGACATGGACTGCTCAGAGAGAGATTTCCTTTTCACATCTATTTTTTCCTGCATTATGTATTGGCAGAGAAATGAAACGTGCTTAATAATCTGCTAGAGTGAAGGAGGAAACTAGGCTCCACAGTCTTTGTAAAAACAAATTCAGTAAAATTAAGTATCTTCAAAATTTATTGAATGCTTACTATGACTAGCCACTGCATTGCACATGTGAAGTATACACTTTAATAAATGTCATTCATTGATCAATTTATTCATTTCATTATTCAACATACATTTATTGAAGTTGTTATATGTTTTAGTGTTCTAGACACCAAGATCCGACCTTGAGATCGATTTCAAGATCAACAAGGTCACTAGGAATAATTATCCAATGAATTATTATGCAAAGTGCAGAGATTATACAGTAGTATGAATAATACATGAGTCACACTAGGTGGCTGAGTTGGGGAGTGAACTCTGGCATCTTTCTGGAGTGGTAACTGTTACACAGAGCACTGAATGACATAAAGGAGTAAAAGATCTGAAGTTAAAGACACTTCATTCAACAGAAACTCATCCTGGGAAAATAAGTTTCAGGTCGTTCAGGAACAGAAATAAGGACATTGTGAGTAAAATGCAATGAGCAAGTAAGAAATTATACCCAGAAAGTTAGGGAGAATGTATATGTGGTAGACTGCAGTAGGGAATTTTCCTTGGTTCTATCATTTTGACAGGAAGCTTTCATAGACAAGACTTAGCAAATCGTCTGAATTTTCATATGTTAAAGCTCTCTGCTTGCCACGTGGAGCACGGATTGTAGCAGGGCAGAGAAAGAAAATGGAAGGACAACTGAAGTAGCATTGTTGAGAAGTCAGAGCCATTTAGAGTATGAGCTGGAAAAAGGCATGAATATGTTTTCTCTGTATTTAAAAGTTACAATCAAAAGAGCTAAAGATATTTTAAATATGAAAGCAAGAGGAAAACAGGACTCAAATGTGTTTTTACCAGAGAAGGACTATTCACTATTTGTTAAGATTTCTCCTAAGAAGATGTATTCAACTTAAATCCTAAAGATTTCTTAAGAGTTAGTCCAGTGAAAGAAAAATGAATGAGAGTGATGGAAAAAGTTTTATCTTTATTTTAAACTTAATAGAGGAAAACTGATTAACTACATAATGCCATAATTATATTTGTCAGAATAGACGGTTGGATCATCAGAACCATTGAGATCTCCCAGTAGATTCAGACTGCTTTTGGAACAGGTGCAGTTTAAGATTATTTAGTTCATCCCAGAAGTTTGAGTGAAGCACCCTGAGGTTTCAAATTCTTGCAATTGTGGTACTGTATAAGACATTGAGAGAACAACATATATATGGGAGATAGAATCACTGAAAAATCAGAAACCAGGCATGAAGAAAAATTGAAAGCCCATCTTCATCCTGTTCCACCTTTAAAAATTTACAACATATCTGAGAGAAGCTGTTAGAGAGAAACTGTAAAAAGCACAGGTACTTGTGAGAATGCCATGTAAGGGGTGAAACCACCAACCTGTATGTAAATCATTTAAATGTTCTGTGAATCACTGAAACTCATTTTATGAAGAAAGTTTCTGACCTTTCTAATTGGATGCTTAAGACGTGAGAAAATATGAAGTAATATTGAAAGTGCTACATGGTTTGCTATTTTTAAATACAATTCCTTAGCATTATTGTTCTTGAATATGTTTACTGTTAAGATTTTCAAGAATTTCTAAAAACTGGAACTGGAGATGAATGGTATACATCAAAAAACTGCTTTTCCAGAAATGAGGCCTCCATCTGTGTGGAGAACAGATCTAAGATTTTTACAGTACTGCCAGCACAGATGGTTCAACTACTGCTGCAACCACGGACGCTCTTTCCAGCTTTTTCTTCCCGGGCATGTGGGAGCAAGTGCAGGGTGAGCAGGTGCCCTGCAACTTCATTAGAGGGATGGTGATGGGCTCGATGCTGTGTGCATGGAAAGTAGATTGGTGTAAAGCTGAATACCGATTTTGGAAAATTATGGAATACTTTCTAGATTTAAAACATGTCTCTGTTTTCATATTTCGTTATATTTCATTTCCTTCTCACATCACCATTTTCCTTGAAATGTTCAGCGAAAGAAAGACCTTCGGCAAGGCAGCTGCGATCAGTTTTGGTTGGCAAGGCTGTGCTTCTTGTGTCAGATATCATGTGAATAAACTGTTCAGTTTACAAAATGATCAACTATGTTTTAGGGTATGGGCTCATTTCTTTTTGGTATAACTGCTGATCAACACGTGCTTTCAATGTTTTGTAAAATCTCTGTAATGTCAAACTTCACTGACAATACCTCATGGGATTGAATCATAGGAGGCATATATTGCCTGCTATGTAGACTAAGAATTTAAGAGAATCATTGATGATAAATTTGGAGTTGCTCCATCCTTTATTAACCATTTCCATCACGGGAATGTAGCACCCAATCCTGCAGCTTCAGTGAGGAGGGTTTTAGATTGCATTGCGGTTCCTGACCTCAGGGGTTTCTGTTCCTCAGGGAAAGAAAGATTGTAGCATAAAGGTGGAGGGAAGCAAAGCTATTTCGGTCATGGTAGACTTGAAGCAGAAAAGCGGAAGAGGGCCTGATGGGAAGCATCTGGGGACCAGATACAGATCCTAACTCCACACCTGCGTAACCCACTCGCCCAACCTGCGAGTGTGCCCCCCCCCCGCCAGGGCAGATCCCGAAGTGAAGCAGTCCGAACCCTCCCTCACTGCCACGCTGCTGTCTCTATTCCACTTCAATGGATGTCTTTATTTTCACTTTAAAAATATTTAAGTACACACACACACTCATCACTTAACGACCCATTTCCTCACTGTTACTGATACGCCAGGGCTTGAACTTTCGGTGTTCTTTGAAATCTCCCTATCCCTATTTGCTCACCCTCTCATTCCTCATATTTCTTGCCTGTCTTTTTCTGCCACTGTGTGAAGGCAAAATTAGAGAAACAACAAGAACACAAAGTAGAGAACAGCAAAAACAAGACTAGGAACTCACAAGGGACTCTTCCATTGTTCATCTTGGGCAAACTTAAGTTTAACATTTGTCTCTTAGTTAAGCTAATGCCAAAGAAGTCAAGCGAATATATCTAAAATGAGGTTTTGTATAAGTAAATAAGATCTCTTTTGTAGTACTGGACATTGGGCCTAGGTCCTTCGCACTAGCTACACCTTAGCCTTTTTCTATGTTTTATTTTGAAATAGAGTCTCACTAAATTATCAACTTGTTTAGGCTGGGTTCAAACTTGCAACTTTCTTGCTTCTGCCTCCCAAATTATTTTTAAATTATATTGCTTCAGAATACTATCTTAGAAATACCACAGAGTCATTGGCTATGTGTCAACTACCAGTGGTTTAGTGATTTGGGTCCCTGAAAGCCAGACTCTGATACAACCATGGGGTGCAAGTTCCTTATTTGGGGCATTCTTGGGAAGCACTGGGAGATGGTGACAGCAAAACTAACAGTGGGTTGCTGAGTTGGGAAGCTACAGTCACTTGTTCTTTGAAATCTCTGAGAAGATATACAACGTCCCTATGTCACAGTTGTTGGTTTGTCTGGTTTGCTCATGGGCCAGAAGGCTTCTAAACTTGACATGTGAGGGTAGGTGACAAGAGAGAAGCAGGGTACAAACACCATCTGGCTCACATGGGGTAGTCCTGTATCTTATGTACCCGTTTCATTTTTCTGTGGAAAATAGAAATTTTCAACTTAAAATCAACAGATAAATTTTCCAACCAAACCCTAACCCTAAACCTAATCTTAGTCATAATCCTCACCCTACCCCAAAACTTAACCCTAACTCTAACCCTAACCCCAACCCTAACCCCCAACCCCAGGGAAAAGCACTAGATAAGCCCTTATTCTAATTTTGAGACCTATTACGGAAAGTGCTGTGAGACATTCTGCTAACAATAGGCAGATAATGGCAAGTTTTAGTCAGCTGACATAGGCTTTATTGAAATACTGTTTAAAAAGCTATGCTGTACACTGTAACTATTTCTATAAGCTTTATTTTCAGTGCTGGGAATTAAACTCAGGGCCCTGTGCATGCTTAGCAAACATTCCAGCACTGAAGTACACCTCCTGCTCTGTTATAATTTTTATCCCTGGAAGTGATGCTTATTCAGTCTTAGGGAGTACTTGTAAATACATTGACTTTATTTCTCCAAATTTGTGTAACTTTATCACTACAGAAAATGATGGGAAGAATTTGTGCCTGGCTAGAGGAAAACCATTACTGTGGATGCAGCACACCTGCTAGGGTGCTTGATTCTTGCCACAGCAAAACATTTCTGATACTGTTACCTTTTCAATCTTTGCCATTAGGGAGAGAGAGAACACCCAGTGTCTCCAACTATTTCCTCTGGTTTATGAACAGTGGCCAAGTTCAGTAAGAAAAATCCCTCAGCAGGCATTTGTAAGTCATTGGTGAAATGTTAAAAAGCACAGGATATTCCGACTTGGCTTATTGTGTCAGTATTTACAAAAATGAGATGAGGTCATGCTTAAACAGGACAAAACCACCGTTGCCTATTTCACTTTTGCTCTCAGAGTCATTTCTGGGAAAAAATCCAAACTACTACATCTGTGGTTTCTTAGCAATGAGTAAAAGAAGAGATTCTGATTATTAATTGAGCTACAGTGAGCTATCTTTCAGAGATTTACACTCTGATAAGTTCCTGCTAAAGTATTTACTTTCTGGCTTGCTTCATCAGTGAAAAAGCAGGAGATGGAATTATCCAACTGTTTCACAATAGCCAAGCACTTCTCCAGAAACAACTGTAGCTATAGATTCCCAGAATAACATTGCATTTTACTTCAACGAGATTACAGTTATAAGGGATTTTCTTTGCATACAGTTTACTTATGTTTGAGCATCTCGGATAAAAGAAAACAAACATTATACTCAAATGCATTAGCGATGTTACATTAATTCATTTTAGTCATTAATAAGGAAAACATATAGATAAATATAACACGATCCAATTTCAGGAACTACATTTGACCTCAACTATCTGTTATCCCTATACTTTTTAGTGAACATCGAAATGCCTTATTTGAAACAGTGAGATGGCTTAAATAATTCTTCAATATATTGCTGCCAACTGCTACTTTATAAATATTCATTGTGTTTTTTCTATCATAAGTTAGCATTTTCTCTCTATTTTCCAAATTCTCTATAAGATTTTTACATAATATATCCTATTTCTATGGACGTTAAAATAAGAGAGACAAGAACAGGCATGAAAAATGATTTCATTATTGTAAAGGTTGTGGAATTAGGAGATATTACAAAACTTCTAGATATTTATGTTTACATACATTTATAAGGTCCAATGCTTATTAATTTTACTTCTTATCATTTTACCCTATGAATAAAAATTTGTTTTCTGTATGTTTTATATTTGTACAAGTAGCCCATAAATTACTTTGTGTAAGAAATCTCTTTTATGTTCTATAAAACTGCTCCTAGTCTCTCTTCTCATTTGGCAAAGGCTTCCGTGTACTCAGACATCCTCATGATCTGTGCTCTGCACCTTTTCCAGATTGAGCTCTTCCTTTTTCACTCTGATACAAGAACTTACAGAGTTTTGATCACACTTCCTGGTTCTTTGCTGCTGGGCTCCTCAATCAATCTGAAATACTCTTCACGTTCGTTGTCCGGTCAGTCAGTAATTCTGTGAGCCTAAACTTAGTCATATTCCTTTTTGAGACCATCCCAACTTTCTCAAGAAAAGCAAATCTTTTACAGTTTTCACAGTAGAGTACACACCACTCTTTGCTTTTTTGCTTTAATTCTCATGAGGATGGCAACTCCTTATTGGGTGTTTGCCTGGTTCCCTTAGATAATAGGTTTCACAGGGCAAGGATCAGGTCTTTCTCCTTTACTGATGAATTGTTATTGTCTTGTAAAAATCCTCTGGCACACAGTTAGTGAAGAATACAAATTCATTGAATATTTACTGTACGATTTTTACTGACAATAGCAGGCATTTCCTCCTGAGAGGGAAAGACTGACGGAGTGTACAAGCAATGAGAGGAAATCATTCTCCCTCTCGTAGTAGTGCAGTGTATTACAAGCATGCGGTCCTAGTTTGCAGGTCTATGCATATAAACAAATGGACCAACAAGCACCCATACTCCAGTGTAAGGCTCTGAGTTCTACCTGATCACTCTTCAGGCTATTGAGTAAAATAATGATCCAAGGAAATATGCTGCTTCTCATTAAGAGCACGCTAATAATAGCCTATCAGAGAGTTGTGGTTAAACTCCATGCCAAGTGAAGTTTGAATTCAAGTGAGTAAAACATAAAATGTAATTTAGGTGTATCCTCTTCATTTAAATGTTTGGAGATAGGTGGGTTTTGCAATCTTTAAAACGTTTCTTTCACTTATGGAAACCTCGCGAACGTGCATCTACCATCTGCTATCAGACATGTCATCCAGACTTTACACAAATCTCTAATTTTTAGAAGGTTAATGATATCTGGGCTTTTCTTCTTCTTTTTCTCAAATAAGGTAGTTTATTGTCATTAATTGTCACTGAGTACAGTTATGTGCTGTTTAAAAATGTATCTCTCATACAAAAAGGGAGCAAAAGGAAGAAAGTAAAAATTGCTCACATATGAAGGAAAGTAGGTGACTTTTAGCTGTTATAGGATTTGAAATCATGGCAAACACTTAGGGAAAGGTCAACAATAGGATTAATTTGATAAATCATTGTGAAAGATACATTGGAAAATTATTTAAGTAAACCTAACTGCTCAAGTATATAAACTGCTTCCAGAGAGTAAATTAGATGCTTCCACAACTGTGCTTTGTAAAATTACATAGAATGCACCAGAGAATGTTCATTAAATTTCCAGTACTAAGGAGTTGTTTGTAAGGATTTCCTTAAACCATATTTTAAAATCAGAGCCAAGTAAGAACAGTCTAATTTATTTGGAACTCTTAGGCCTGTCTATGAAGCTTTTACAAATAACATACTAACAATGATTACATTTTACTGATTATGTCCTGGATAATCAATACTATCGTACTTAAGAATACTATCGTACTAAAAGAATGACAATGTTTATCTGATAGTATTTTTTAAATTGATAGCTTTTGCTGATACCTGAGCTTAGAGTTTTATCTTGTGTGGAAAATATGCCTGCTATTTATTGGAATAGTGTCATGCAAAAGCTCCCTTTTTTAAAACAATCTTAGTCCTAGAATCTTAAGAATGAATTTCTTCCTTTCATTTGACCAATTTTAAAATAACTCTGGGAATAAGACTAACTAGTTATGTGGCCTAACACCATTAGTGAAGGAATTGGTAGTAAGTTTAATCTTCCAGATCTCATCTATTTTACCTCCCTTCCACTATGACCAGGGTGGAGTCTGCATTTCCCTATTGTCCATTTTCTCTGTTTTCCTTCTATACCTTGCATTTCACTTTATAACATAACATGTTATGTAAAAAATAGCATCATCTTCGTAAATGACACAAACCACACTGAAAAGTTTAAGCCACTATTTCTTAAAGTGATAAATATCCTCCTAGTTCCTGTACCATCATTGAAGTAAGTTTCTCTCATGATTTGCCATTTCATTAAAATCTGATAAACTGCAAGTTAAAATGGAGATTTTGAAATTCAAGATACATTCTTCATTCCAGAAGAAACATAGGACATGATAAGTTCAGTTAAAAGGATGAGGCTCAAACAGGAATAAAACGAAGAAAGTTAAATCTAAGTGTATTAGTTTATAAGAACTGTTTATAACAAAATGTGAATTCATTGCTTAAAATGAGACATTTATTTTGAATAGAAATCTGTCTTGGTTACTTTTTTCTTGTTACTGAGACAAAATACCCAAAGCCCAAAATGAAGGAAGGAGAGGTTTATTTAGCTTACAGTTTTTGGAGGTTTCAGTCCATACTCAGGTGGCTGTGAGGCAGAGTGGCACATGGCAGAGGGCTACAGTTCATGGCTGCGGTATACAGCAAAAACAGCAAGTACAAGAAGAAAGCAATGGCAGCCAGCGGCCTGTTTCTCTCCCTTACATATACAAACTATCTGCACTATGGCAGGTATAGCTCTCACATCCATAATCCCAGCAAACTATCTGCCCTTTCTCTCCCTTACATATGCAAACTATCCGCCCTAGGGTGGGTATAGCTCTCACACCCATAATCCCAGTATTGGATTATGGATCAGTCATAAACTCTAAAAGCCACCCTATAACTACATGAGGATTTGCAGGGACTTGTAGACACAAACCATAACAAAATCCAATACAAAATACTACAAAGGCTGGTTTCCGGAAAGGTATCTTCCTGGCTCAAGGCCTGTCACCTTCTCCATGTCTTTCCCATGGCCTTTCCTTCAAGCAATGTGGAGAGAGAACAAGAGTAATCTACAGGATATTAACCTCCTTCTATAAAACACAGATCATATCAGATTAAGTCCCTATCCTGTGACCTTATTTAACTTTAATTACCTCCTTAAAACCCTCTATCTGAATCCAGCCACATTGGAGATCAAGGATTCAATATAAATTATAAAGATATTCATTTGAGTCTATAGTGATAAGTAAGAAAGCCCTGTGTGCATGATCTCTCCACAATAGTGAAGGGGGTGCAGAAGGAATTGTGGAGATTATATAAAGTCATGACTCAACTGAGTATTTTAACCATCGATAAATTCCAACTGGTTGTTGACAAGGGGAAACGCCAGGTGCTTTTGTTTTATGGAAAATTTTTGAGATTGGAAAATAACTTTTAATTTTTAAAAATCCATTATGGAGGCCAGATGAAACAGACTATAAGTTAGACAGTCAGATGATGACCTCTGGTTGCATAAAAAGAACGTATTTTTAACAACACATAGAGCTGGGCTTCAACATTGGTTCAGCCATCTATTTTTCATATAATGTAGTGAATCTTTCTTTCTACTCTTATGTCTTAGTTTCTGTAACCTTAAATGAGCATGATAGCAAATTTCACCTTGAAGGGGAATGTGGTTTAATGACAGAACACATGCTTAGCATGCATGAGGCCTTGGGCTCATTTCCTCAGCAACAAAAGAAAAGCAACAAAAATATTAATGGTTAATAATTATATTTAAGGTATATCGATATGTTAAAATACTTGGGACATGATATTGCATTCTCTCCCTTGTAAATACCTTTGGTTCTCTGAAACCAATTTTCTGAGTAATTTAGGGATGAACCAAGAGGAGCACAGTTGTCTGCTTTGAATTTTTCAGAAATATTTTAAAGTCTCTGCAAATAAGGAAAGAAATCATTGTCTCTTGTTATGAGAGATTTTATCCTGTGTAGCTGAACACCTATGCCTTGGAGGCTGAGCAGGAAACAGCATCTTTCTTCCGTAACCCTGCATCAGCTCTGTCTTCTCAGTGCTAGTTGGTTATCAGCCAGTACTGGCTATTGCAAAAGTTATTTGTTGCAAATGAAGTAATCCTTTCTCTCAGCCTGGGCCAAGCCGACACGGATAATTTTGTAAAAAGCTTTTCTCATAAAAAATCGAGCTGCTTCCAATCTTTGGAACTCAAGGAGATGAGCTTAGCAGGAACCCAGGGACTCTTGACACTGACATTTTTACAACCTTCCAAGGCCATCTTGGTTTGGCGGAGAACATAAATTCATAGTATTCAACAGAAGCTAAAAAGCTGCTCTCTGAGCATAGGCATACAGTGTGGTAAAGCTCAGTAAGATTTGGCTATAAAGCATCTTCATATGTTTCAACATTTATATGAAAGTACATGAATGTGCTTGGGCAGAAAGATGATCCAGATTTAACTGATACATCTCTGTGGATTCTTATGAGATCTGTCTTGTCGTCTTACAAGTACATAATAAACTCATTTTATGGCAGCGATAGGCTATTCTTACAGATTACTTATGCAGAAAGAATTATTTATGAGGCCAATATTTTGCAAATATGAAATAATTCAGTGGTACCCTACTATTCACACTTCAAATCTGAGTTGCTTATTTTTCCTTTGGTAGCAAGAATTGAACTCAGGACCTTGGGCTTGTCAGACAGGCATTTGTGCGCTGAGCTAGATCCCTGGCCCTATAAATCTGAGTTTCTATGCCAATGCTACTGGGAATGGAGGAGCTAAAATAGTTGCTAAGGTCATGGTTATCATGCTTTTCTGTTTGTTGCAAAACTAAGCCAATCTTCTGTGAGAAAATAAACCAGGAGCAATTTGTTACAAAAGCTGACAAAAATTCTGTGCACATACATCATTTTTTAATCAGTAGAACATTTAATTGGTTAAGATAGTCTCAGTCTAATTGTTGCTTTTATATTCAAAGTAGAGTAAATTTACATGAAGAAATGTGTTTGTATTTTTAAAATGCTGATGAGTTAAAAACTCAGCAGATTAATGAGTCCTGTGAACCCTGCTGAACTGGTAAAGAGTTTTTCAAAGTGTAGTTTTAAATACAGCATTATAATGTTGGAAAGCATTTAATACAAATTCAAAATAGGCTTGCATATTTACAAAACAGAACATACCAGGTGCATATTTAAGAAATATATATGTAAGTTTGTGCTAAGCAGGTGGTAATATACTAAGAAGTATTTCTACATTTGAATAAATGAAAGTTTAATAGCTAAATAGTTCCTTTTTATATACTAGAATTCAAGTTATAAAATTGGAAATATGAATTTCAATGAATTGTAGTATAGCGTTATCCATCTTCATGCAGTAGAGTAGGAAAGCAGGATGTCTAACCATGTATCTCATTTTCCTGAGTGAGTCTTAGAAGTTGAACATTAGCTTGCATTGTGTTCTGTGGATTCCATTCAGAACATTTTGTCTTCCTGAATGGAGTCAGCGTCCCTCTGTCTTCCCACTGTGTTGAAGGCTTTCACCCCAGGTCGTGCCTCCTGTCAAAGATCAGCCCACGTCTACTGATTTCTCAGCCTTACTTCAACCAAAGGCACTGCATCACTCAGTGCTATTGTCAGAGTCCTGGTGTGGAATAAGATGCAGCTTCTGTTGCAGTAAAGTTTCGGTTCCAATCTTCCTCTATCCAGTATCGCTTTCCTCACCCCATTCACATGCATTATTCTAACAGCATTTTCAAAAAAGAAAAACAACAAATCTCCATTCACTTACCAGGCTTTAAACTCCACCCGTGGGCACCCCTTGGTGATGTTTAAGGGAATTATAAGTACAATTAAAACAAATAGTGATGGCAGATTGTGCATTGTAGGATTGCATCTTTATAACCCATTTAAACTGACACAGTTGTAGAGAAGGAAAGCGGCTCAGACTTCGATCAGGACCACGGACGGTGGGGAGCAGGTGCTTTGTGTGACACCCAGGGGATGGCAAAGAGAGGTGCTGGCCTTTCTCTAGTTTTGTATTTCAAGTGGGGCTGGAAGCAATCTTACAGACACATATGATAAAGTGGCATAGAACACTTCGTACATAATGTTCTCTTGACACTTTTCTGGTTTAAATGGTGCACTAATGATATAAGAGGCAGCAATTGAGGAAACTGAGTGAAGTTTGTACACACAGGATCTCTTGCACTATATTTTTTATTTATGCTTATTTCAAAATAGTTTGTTTACACCTGCAAAAAAAACCCCCTGAATTGTGTGAAAAGATTAAGGAGTAGGATTAATAGAACAGCCATTGAGTTTAGTCTTGAAAATAGTAAATATCTGAGGGACCAACAGAGAATTAGGTCTGTGTTATTTGTTGTTTGATGTTTTATCAGTTGAAGGAGATCAAGAATTATCATTAACCTCACTAAAGAAATAACTATGAAAAGGGAATCCAAACTACATTTAAGTATTTCCAGGGCAACAATGAGGAGACTTTCAGAGTTAACAAGTGATCATAACTAAAAGAGGTGGGCAATATTACAATAGCACAGTTTTTACAGTTGGAGATTTTTTTCTCTATTTGTTTTCCTGAGAAACCACTTTGAAGATATCAATATGTAATACAACAACCATTGATAATTTCCTGCCACTTTGTCTGAAACTCTGTATTGCTTATATTTTTCTTATGCTGTTTTGTAAATGGATGTCTGTCTGTTAATATGTTTTCCTCCTTTTATTTTGAAAATAAATAAAGAAAGAAAAAATAAAATTAGAGATTTTATAAAAGTGGAATTTCAAGAATTAACACAGAAAACAGGAGATAGTATAATGGAATGATAGGTAAATTCTAAAATAGAAAACTTGTAATATGATATTCATGTTTAATATTCTTCAAACTGATAGCAATTTATTTTCTGAAACTTATTTGGAAAATAATTATAATTGCTTTTCACATTTTTCCTATGTTTTAATCTCTCTGACATGAATGTACATCTGTACTATCTATTTTCTTTTCTCAGACTGCCAGACTTTAATTGGAAGTGTAATTCAAACAAGAATGAGGTATTTACCACACCTTAACATTCTATACAACTCTTACGCAGTCATAAAATATCCATAAATATTTTCTGTTTTTCTGTTGTGCTGAATATAAAAAACATAGCTACAAGAAATAAAAAGGAATCCATCTTTTAGTTCTTGTATTAAAGTGATTATCGATATGCCATTAGAAAAGTGTGCTGATGCACTGGATACGGACCACCGGTCTACAGCTGCTGTGACACTCAAGGATTAGTTTTAAAATCTGAAGAACTCCTAAAGATGCTCAGGCTGGAGATATGGCTCAGTGGCAGGGCTCCTGACTGGCAAGTGCAAGGTCTTGAGTTCAATTCCTGCTACAAAAAACAAGGATGAAAATAGAAGCAAACAGGAAAAAAGGACAGTGAACAAGTTCACACACAAGGAACTACAGATGGATATTTACTATGAAAAAATATAAAATCTTCCTAGTAGCCAAACAAATGCAAGCTAATATTTGTTATCTGTCATATGGGCAAAGAAACAGTCAGAGGACTTGTGTTTTCCCTAAGCCATCACCTGGCAGTTATAACGAATTTAAGGTGAGGAAACGTGTGATGTAGGGATGCAGAGCACCTGTGCCAGCGCACGTCTAGTTTCCAGCACCTTCTCCATGAGATTCATAGTTAGGAATTTTATCGTGATCGATTGCGGTTACTTTAATCAGGGTTGACTTAAATGTGCTTACAGAGAAAAAGAAGGAATGAAGGGAGGAAGACCTAGAGGGAGGAAAATAGCCCCAGTAAATTAGAGCCCAGTCTTCAGTCAGGGAGGAAGAGAGCAGAATGCGTGCTGAGGCTTACACGGCAGCCTGAATTGAAACTGGCGCGCTTTCGGCCCCTGTATGTCTGGCGTCATCGTATTACACTTAGAACAATATACCTGCCAGTGCCACCGAAGCATAGCCTATCTCACAAAGGACAAATTTATCTAAGGACAAAGGGACCTTATCTATTGCACTTGTATCTGCCACCAATTATTCTGTGAGGTACTGCATGTTATCCAGGGAATCTATCACCCTGCAGACATGGCTAGGAGAGAGAAATCAATGATTTTTGACTTAAGGTCGTTTGCCTGAACCTTTTTTTCTAAGTAAATACTAGGACATAGATCATCATACCCTAAAAATTGCTGCAGTGTAGACAGTGTTTCAACTAAGAATCCATAGAAGATGCCAAAGCAGGCAATTTATGCCAAACACTGAATTTCAGATGCTACAGGTAGCGGCTAGTTTTCTATCACACTACTGTAGACTTTTCAATAAATTGTTCATGAGATAGGACTAAACAAGATAGGGAGGTGGAACACATCTGTGGCTTAGTAAAGTTATACAGCCATCATTCCTTACAGATACATCTATTTGAGCAACCATTCACCTGCCTAGCTAAGGAAACCAGGTGAGAAATCACAATCCATGGTTGTGTTATGTTAGTTATAAAAGGCACATGGATGCAGAAAGAGGGAAGGAGTTGCTGGTGTCAACTCTCAGGAAACTCCAAACATTGCAGTGTGGTGACATCTACTGCTTAGAGGCATATGAGGGAATTAAGTTCAGACCTGAGACTCAAAAGCCAATACCTGTTCCACTGTGGTGGAATGTGCTTCTAGGTAGAGCTACACACCTTTTTCTGTTGGAACTGCATGATACCAGGCAGTCAATCCACAGACTCACTTCCCATCTGTGACAGTTCAGCAGGGAACAAGATTCCATCCACTAGGGACCAGGACACGAAAGCTTTCATAGTTCTTGGCTCTGGAGCTCAGTACAGACCAGTGAGGTGAGACCCAGTATTAGGTAGGAACCAAGTCTTCTATCCATTCCTCACAGATGGAGGTTCTAGATCTGCCCTGACGTCCAGCAGAGTTCTGCATGCTGTGGGATGGATTTGAGTTTTGGCCTGCATTTTTGCTAGGCTGGGAAAGTCCACACTCTGCTTGCTGTGACTATGGTGGCCTCTGCAGCCATGAGACTGAGGTGCAAACCAGTTGTGTCAGCTCTGGTGGCCAAGGAACTGTTTCTACCACATGAGCCTAGGAGAGAGAAATAACAGTGGAACACAAGATTCTTGGGCAGTGGTGCTTGAAATGATAGAGGATTTTTTCATCACACATTTGTCAAATTCATAGCCTACACAGTACAAAGAGTTAACTCTAAAGCAAACTTTGGACTCTCAATGGTAATGGTGGGTCACTGTAGGTTAATTAGTGCTGAGAAACAATGCTCTGGTAGGGGATGCTGATGGGAGGGGAGACTGCACATGTGTGCGAACACGGAACACAGGGAATTTCTGTACCATCTGTTAAATTTTTCTGTACACATAAATCTTTCTAAAAATAAACCTTAATCTTAAAAAATTACTCAAAGGTATGATTGAATATTTCCCCCAAGATACACAAATTGACAAGAAACATGAAAAAGCTACTCACTAATAATTAGTAATCAAAACCAGAATGAGATATCACCTTACAGTAGCATGATCACTAATTAGAAAAACTGGAAATGATAAGTATTGATTAGGATGAGGATAACTTGTTACTCTTGTGTACCATGGAGAACGTAAAATGGTAGTCATTCTGTGGAAAACAGTGTAGTGGTTTTATGAAATATGAAAACAAAATTATCCGATGCAAAACTGTCACTGATACTTCTATCTCCAAAGGAATTGAAAGTGTTATCTTGAAGCGGTATTGGCACATCCATATTTATGGCAGCATTATTTATAATTTCCAAAAGGTGCAGGCAACACAAGTGTTCACTGGCAGTAGAACAGATTAAGAATGGTTATATACATGTTTCATGCACCATTATTCAGTATTACAAAGGAGGAATGGTTATATGCTACAAGATGGATAATACTTAAGAATATTATGGTAAGTGAAGCCAGTCTCAGAAGAACAAACCCTGCACAATTTCATTTAAATGAGTTTCTTTGGTTGCCAAATTCACATAGATAAAAGTCTAGTGATGGGATTATAGAGAAGGGAAATGGTGACTGTTTGTCTTGATTACTTTTCTTTCCTTGCTGATACAAAATACCCAATGTCCAAAATTAAGGAAGGAAAGATTTATTTAGCTTACAGTTTGTGACGATTTCAGTCCACACTTGGTTGGTTCTGAGGCAGAGTGGCACACGGCAGAGAGCAAACGTTCAGGGCAGCAGAGCACAGCAAAAACAACCAGCAAAAGGGAGGAATGGCTGCATGCAGCCTCTTTCTAACTCCCTTACATTGTAAACAGGACACGCCCACCCAGGGAGCGTGTAGTTCTCACACAGTCTCCATGCCCTCCTCTTCCACAGGCTCAGGATGTGTACAAAGTAAGCACGCTAGCTTCTTGCTGAGTCACTCAGCCAAACCTCTAGACTCTTCAAGTTGACACAATGTATCAACCATAGCACTGTTCAGTGAATCCAGAGCTTCAGTTTGGTGAGAAGAAAAAGTTGGAGAGACTTCTTGTTGCAAAGCACTGTAAATACAGTTAGTCCTGCCAAAACAGACACTGTTTGGTTAAACAGTAGCTAATGTCATGATATACTTTGGGAATTTTGTTTTTACAACAATTAAAAAGAAAAAAATAATTGATTAGGTTCAAGAGACAGGATGTGATAGTTGATTGATTGTGTCAACTTGAGTAAATAATGCTCAGCTAAACTGGCTCAGTGTAGTTGTGGATGTGGAAGACCCACAGTAGGGAAAACGGTCATCAGAATGGTATGAAAAGGAATGAAGAAGTAAGGATGGCTCCTGCTTGCATTCGAGGAACTCCAGGCTTTGCTTTCACCTTGGACATCTTCTCCTGTCTTCCAGTGCCTTCCCTTCAGCTTCCAGAACCCACGTTTCAGCCTTCTGGTGGAGACCCTTCAGCCTCCTGATACAGACTCACATGGGACACTACATGGAGGTTCAGGGCTTCGCCTTGATTCTTGGGATCCCCACTGCACAGACTGCCTCTTTGCACTCTTCCACACTTCACTCTGTGGGGGCCCATCATAAGCCAATCTGTAAATCCTTATATATTTGTATACTGGTATTGTATCTGTTTCTCTACTAAGCACTGATTGATATACAGAAGATAAAAATGTTCAATTGTTATTTTACTTTTATAGTTTTAAAGTTATAAACACTACAGTTCCTGAGAATCTTTGAAACTTGTTGTGGAAAAAAACTGAAAGATATTAGAGAATGATGGAAAACAATGGAAGGGGAATGGAGAGAAAATAGAGTTTATGCTAAAGCTTAAAATAGACTCCTAATCCAAGTTATTAGTCAGGGCAAGGTGTAATTTAAAATTTTGGAAGCTATTACTTATTTGGTAAATAGATTCTGTTATAAATTTCAGTCAGTATAGTATGAAAACACTAAGACAAATAACTTTAAATGATCAAATGAGGGAAAAAATGGCAAAATTGTTGATTCCAAGCATATACATACTATGCATGAAACTGTAATATGAAACTTTTCTCCAGATATCTTTTCATATTTTGAGTCCAGAAAAGCTTTTCATGGGTAGTTCAAAACCATTTCAAGCAGAAAGTTTTAATTAACCAACATAAAAAGAAATAGCCAGCATGAAAATAGTTACAATTGCTTTGAGTTGTGCTATTTATAGTATAGGCCTTAAAATGTTCTTTTAACTAAAGTGACTGCACACCAATTAGTATAAAGCACTTTGTAAATACTGTATGAGTCAGAGTACTTTCTTGCTGGGCTCTAAAAATCAGGTACCATGTGGTTAGCAGAGGCCAGAGAGGAAGAATTTTAATGTAAGGGCAACTCAGTGGCAGCCCTTACACTACTAGGAGCATTTACAGGAGAGAATGTTTTCCGCCTTCCAGGGTCAGAACCCAGTGCGCTGCTGTAACAATAGAATAAATCTATGTTTGTATATATCATTTTGCTATTTAAAATGTTCTAATATTTTTTCAGTGATAAAGAATCATATTAGAAGAATGATTTAAAGCATTTAGAAAAATATTACACTCTCTAGTGAAATTCAACAATAAAGTACTTCTAACTATAGTCAGATGAGTAATAACCTCTTCCCGGCATTAGATTCCGTGAACAGCATATTTCCTTGTCTTTACTGCTGTTTTGTTTTAACTGGTTTTGGTTTTTGCTTTCTTTTGCTGATGAAGGCCCACAGCAGGACCTTGTGCATGTTAGGCAAGCACTCTAACACTAAGCTGCACCTCTTTCACTGACTATTTTTTAATGCATTTATTTCTTTTAAATTGACAAAAATACATGTATACTTACTACTACAATGTGACTTTTTAAAAAGTATATTGTGTAATAACTGATTCAAGTTAATAATACCCACCACTTTTCAGATAGCTAGGAATATGTAATATGTTACATATTTATCATTTTCTGTGGTGGAGCACTTACAGTTTATTCTCTTAGCAATTTTGAAGAATACAAAAATGATGTTACTAAGTATAATCACTTTGTTGTACAAAAGACCTCTTGAAATTCTTCTCCAATAGAGCTGAAATTTCATACTCATCAACCCATATCTGTACCCACCCCTGTAATCCCATATGCACTCAGCCCTAGGGAATCAATATCATATTCTCAGCTTTCTGAGTTGTTGTGGTGGTTGTGGGTGTTGATCTTGAGACTCCACATATGAGTGAAATCATGGGTTACCTGTTTTCTTCACCTGGCTTATTTCACTTAGCATAATTATTCTCTAAGTTCATCCTGGTTGTTGCCAATGTCAGAATTCCGTTCTATTTTTAAAGCTGGATAGTATTCATACATATTATCTTCCTTCTTCACTTGCCTGAGTAGCTCAGACTATAAGCACCTGGTGTCACACACACACGCACACATGCACACACGCGCACACACACACACACACACACACACACACACACACACACATAAAGTATATTTTGACCTTTTCCTGTGATTGGCACAGTTTTTCCCAGTTCATTGTTTGCCTAATGTGAAGGTTCGAGATTGTGATGTGTGCTTCATCGCTGACAAATGATCATGAAATATAAAACAATTTTAGGCAGTGAATCCAATGTGTAATTGCATGGTGAGATTTGTGTCATCAAAGTGTTAAGTACATGGGTCACTGGCAAGGCATGCTCAGTGAAAACTTTGAAGCACTAACAGAAGAACAACGAGCAGGTATAAGGTTAATGGGTGGGGGATTAGCATGCAGGAGAAAATCACCATAGTCTTTTTGATGTTTATATTAACTTCTTCAGTTGATTTTCTTCACAGTTTTAGGCTACCATAAAAGTAGGTTATTAGAAATGTGGATGAAGAAACAAGTCTTAAAATAGTTGGCAAATTTGAAAACAGTACGATAAAATTAAAAATATTGTAATGACTAGAAGAATTCAAATTCACAAAAGAAAACTCAAAAAGCAAAACATCATGGTGGTTTAAAATCAAAGATGACTTCAGAAGGAAAAACATTTAAAATCAATAATAAAATAACTTGAGACAAAATAAATTTCAAAAGAATTATTACAATATGGAAGATAAAAAATAGAGAAAATAGATTTGGAACTAATACCTGTAATAAAATATTTAACTTTAAAAAGCTAAAATTAGGAAGCACTAAAAATAAAAACACAAAGCCTAGTTATATAAACTAAAATCACAATAGATGATAAATAAAATACTCTAAGAAAACATGGTAATTAAGAATTGAGGCAAATTATAAGTTAAAGATTTTACAGCTGAAAGTGCAGAACTGTTTTTGAAACTGGAAGAAAGAAAGCCTACATTCAAAGAAAAGACATGAGCTACTCTTTCTTTTTCCATTTTAGACCTGAGGCTTAGGAAAGTTTGGTGGAGATATATTTGCTCTCTCATAACTTGGCAAAATTGTGCTTATTCTTTATTGTCTGTCACTATAGTTCAAAGTGCATATCAACCACTGATTTTCTTGGGAATTCTTATAACTCTAAAACAAATATTTTCTTATTTTTAAATTTATTTATCTTAATTTTTTTGAGTTTTATAGGTGAAATACTTACCTCATGTGCTTTTCTTTTTGAAGAAATGTTCCATCAATCTGAATCAACAAAGATATTGGAAAATTATTTCTAAGTGATATTTTAAAAATCTCTGCCATAACTGTCATTTTTCTCTTTGATTTCTTTTTATACTTAAATGTTTGTATTGGTTTTGGTACAGGTCTTTTTTTTCTAAGCTTCTCAAATAATCAGTCTTTGTTTTAATTTTTTAAAATAATTTACTTTCTAATGTGTTAAAGAATTCTTAATAATCTGCATTATTGATGATAACCATTCCTTCTGGGGTGAGATGGAATATCAATGTTGTTTTAATTTGCATTTTAAATCAGCCTATAATAAATTCTGGAGAGGCTGTGGGGCAAAAGGAATCCTTCTCCACTGTTAGTGGGAGTGTAGCCTGGTACAATCACTGTGGAAATCAATATGGAGATTCCCTAAGAAACTAGGATTAGAGGCCTCATTCAACCCAACTATGCTCCCTCTGGGTATTTTTCCAGAAGAACTGAAAACGTCACAGCACAGTGATATATGTGTACCCATGTTTATAGCAGTGCAATTTGTCATAGCTAAAATTTTGAAACAACACAAATGCCCATCAACTGAGAAATGAATAAAAAAATGTGATATTTTTATACTATAGAGTATTACTCAGCTATAAAGAAAGATAAACTCGAGGCTTATCTAGGTAAATGGATGCAACTAGATACCATAATCATAAGTGAAATAAATCAGAGCCACATGTGTAAACATGATATTGTCTCATGAGTATAAGAACATGAAAGAGTAAAGAAATTCTGAAAGGTACAATAGAAAGGGAAAGAAGCTGATCAAAAAGAAAGAGCAACTGGGATAAGAGAAAGGAGGAAAGAAAGAAAAAGAAAGAAAGAAAGAAAGAAAGAAAGAAAGAAAGAAAGAAAGAAAGAAAGAAAGAGAAAAATATATATACACACACAAGACAACTGGGGTAATTGTACTACTAATTTCTATTAGTTTACTGAAAATAACAGTTGATGCTTAATATGTTTGACAAATTTTACATGCTTATATCTGGTAATCTGAAAAACCACTTTGAATACAACAATATGCATTATGAAAACCATCACTGGCAACCAGCAATGCCATAGGTCTTGTGGCCACTGAAGCTACTGGAGTTCACATCTTGCCACAACTTTTTCCCTGAGTGCTAGACATGGAACCACAGGATTTAATGTTAGCCCTGTTGGTTTTCAGTCTTGTTTGTTTTCCCCCCATCCCTTTCTTACCTCTTATTTCTCCCTTTTGGAATGGGAATGTTTGCCCTTTGCCATTTTAGGTTGATTATGTTTAACATTCTTTTTGATTTTTACAATAGCCCACAGGTGAGAGCTTGCCTTGAGTCTCAGAGGAGACTTTGGATATGGATTTTTCAGCAATTATGAAACTATTATATCTTTGGAAACTCTTAGGGGTTCACAAGGTGTATTTTGCATAAAGAAATGGTAGGAGGCATTTGAGGGTTGGGTCAGCATGCTATGGTACAGAACATGAATGACCCTGCAAAACTCTCATGTGCACAGAGGGAAGGCTTTTGAAAGACATTTGCATCACAAGGAAACTGCAGCTGACTTGTTTGGAGTGGGGCCGCATTGGAAGTGAGTCATTAGGTTGGAAATGTAGCTCTCCCTTGCTGGCTTCTCTCTTGTTTCTCTGCTTCCTGCCTGCAATGATGTGAGAAGTTTTCCTTTGCCCAGGCATTTTAACCATGCTGTTTCTAAATTGAAACCATTAAACATTGTGAGTACAAATAAACTACTCTACTTTTAAGTTGTGAGTACTGGGTATTTTGACACTGCAGTTAGAGGGTGACTACAACATATGTTTTCAATGTTGGTTGGCCCATTTACAATCCACCAGCAGTGCCACAATTCTATGACTAAGACCTAAAATATCCTCTAAAATCTCATGGGTTCAAAGGTGGGGATTTCAGAAGATTAGATATGGGGGTTTTATAATCACCAGTGGATTAATTCATCAATGTATCTATAGCTGAATGTACTGTTGTGATGTGGAGCCTGGTAAGAAAGTGCACATCACTGACAGCATTGCCTGGAAAGACCTATTCTTATCCCTGGCCCATTCCTCTCTCTCTGCTTCCTGTCTGCCATGGTTGAGCAGCATTTGTCCACCATGTTGTTTTTGCCTTTAAACTGGCCAGCATGGCCTGTGAGGAGAAGCATTCCTTTTCCCCCACAGCCCCATCAGCATTTGCTATTGGTTGATTTCTTGGTGATAGGCAGTCTTTCTAAAGTAAGATGGAATTTCAGTGTTGTTTTAATTTGCATTTCTTGAATGACCATAAATATAACATTACTTCCCTTGTGAGAGAAACCAAAAGCAAAAATAAGGACAAAATTGGATGAGAGACACAGGGAAGGAGTAAGAAAGTGTCCAAATACTGAAGGAACAAGGGAAGAAGCACAGGAAAGAAAAGAAAAGGAAAACAAAGTGAATGGATGGAAGAAGTGGAAAAAAGTATTTGTAAATGGGGAGGAAAGGAGGGACTCAAGAGTGTGGAGGGAACTGGGAAAAAAGGAATTCAAGTATAACTGTGATCAATATTAAGACAAAGATGCACCAATAAAAATAAAGTTTAAAAAAGGAAAAGTTTTAAGTATTTCACAGTGTAAGTGAGGGAGAATTTATTGGACAGGTAGTCTGTGAAAATATTATAAAAAGATGTGGCTGGGCATACAGCTCAGTGGCACAAGTGCCTGCCTGGAAAGTGCAAGTCCTGTGTTCAATTCCCAGTACCAACAATAAAATAAAATAAAAAAGATGTGAACGGAGGAAATAAGAAATTTAACAAATTTTAAATGATCAGACCCAGGTAGTCAAATGTACAAAGTATTTATTAGAGAGTTTCTAGAGAGTCCTATAATATTCTAATTTTAATAGAAAATACAATATAATTTCTATGAGCTGAACAATTCTACCTTCACTTAGACTCTGATTCACTAAGCTCTTGCTCCATACAAAAGGCAGGTTAGTGGTGTTGACAGGAGGAGGGTCCTAAAATGCAAAGGTTACTGTTGAGGATGTGGTGTAGTGCTAGAGTGCTTGCCTAGCAGACACAAGACCCTGATTTCAATCTTGTCATCCTCCTCCTCCTCATCTTCGTCTTAGTAAAACTCCAGGGTCAAGTGTGGGAAGGATGTGAGCAAGGGTTAATTTCAGGCAAAGTGCCCTGTGTGGAGCTGTCCATCAGGACTTCTGAGGATACTGACTGACTTTCATAAAGCCTCATGATAATATTGCCAGGCCAGGCAGAATTTGAGGCTGGAGAAAAAGAGGAAATTTGCAATAGAGAATGGGAGGTAGAATGCAAATTAAACCTTTACAGCCAAGAAAATATGGCTTAGGGAAGTATGTGTTTGGTATTTTCTGCCTGATGTAAGTGTTTGGAAGGAGTTTATTATGGAACTTAAGACATTTAAATAAACATTTCAAGTACATGGCTCAGGAAGGTCATGTCCTAAGAAGAAATGAGAATTCAAAATACTAGGGAGATGTAGTCACCAATACATCTTGTTTAGTCGCTATTCTTTGGTAATTTTGATTATGCTCACTCAATACCTGAGATCATAGAAAAAGATATAGTTATACAATTGAAATCCTAGACCATAAAAGCTGAGAATAAGACTGCAGAACACGGCAATTACTCCAAACAGGCCTCCTGTATGTCTCATCTAGGTATGTGTAGATGTGGAACTGAGAGCTCTTCACTTTCCCTTTGTAGTGCACGTTATGCCATTGTTTTTAACTGCATAAGCATATGAGCTGAGACAATGTAAGAGAAAGCAGTGTTTTTCAGCAAGGCTAATCTAACCATATTTATACCTGAAGAGCAAAAGTTAATGGAAGTAGAGATGCACAAACTATGTGTGAAGGTGTTTATGTACGTGCATGTGCTGAATTTAATCCTACGTAGTAAGTTAATAATAGCTAATTCTCTCAGTATGGAGCTTTTGAATATGTTTCCAAAGTGAACTAACATAGACATGAAACTATTTATAAATGGCTGCCTCATTACAAAAATGCTGACTTACTCTTTTCTGTATTGATACTGATTAGCGGGTGGAAACCAGCTCACTTCCAGAGTATGGGAGGTTTGTCTTAGGAGAATTTTTACGTCCTGTGACAACTTAATGAGAGATTCAGATACAAATACATCCTCTGTAGCATACTTTATAATTTTCTTCTCAAGCTTTCAAATTTTTAAAATTAATTTTATTTTAAAGAGAAAAATTAACAATAAAAAAGAGTTTCCAACAGATTAACAGGGGAGTAACAATAATACATCGTGAATTGTTATCTTCATAGTAGTACAAGATATAGGCATAAAATATTGTCAAAATGATATTAACACAAATCTGTCTTCTCAGTGAACTAAGAGAAACTAGCTGTATAACTATCTTAACTACCTTTTGTGTACATATATATGTAGATTCTCTCTCTCTCTCTCTTTCTATATATATATATATCTTTTCAAATTTTAAAGGAATAAATTTAGATCCCATTTGCAAGAATAAATCTCACACTGGGAAATTGGTATTGATTTCAAACATACTTTTTGGAACTGTATACATCAGTTCCTCCATTGCATATATACAAATTCATTGTCTTGAATTTGTCCAACTTAGGCAACCTGCCTAGACAGAATGACAAAATTTTATTATATTTAGTAATAGTCAACAACAAAACCACAAAAATATAGTTATAAACAATGATTAAATGTATGCTTATAGAGATAAGCACAGGAGATAGTTACTGAAGAGTCTTCGTCAAGTCTTTCCTCAGAACACTCACCTTTCTAGAGGAGGTGCCATAGGAACAAGTTTCAGAGAATGAATGGGAGTTTGCCATAGAGGAGTGGGAAAGCATTTCCACTTGTCATCAAGTCCAACAACCTGAGCAACTGAAATTAATTCAACAGAATTGGATAAGAATTCTAGAAGGAATGATAGGAGTTGTGGCTAAAGAATGAAGAAGTTGCCACCAGTTTATAAGGGTGTTTTGTGTTTTGCTAAGGAAGTTGGACTTCATTCTATAATTAATGAGAAACCACTAATCAGGCTGAAACACATCTGTGATATCTATATTTATGTTGTGGCTAAATCACTTTAAGGGCAGATCTAGGAGTGGGTATGGGAAAGAATGCTTAGAGTGAGGAAGCAACAGTCCATGTCTGTGATGGTGATGACATATATATTTAGATACAAGCAGTACCATAAAAGACATTCTAAAATTGAAAGTTACTTCAGAGGTAACAATATACATGAAATGATCAACATGAATAAAATGCCAAGTGTATAATTTATTGTGCAAGAAAAAATTGCTGAAAGCAAAATACTAAGAATATTCCCATTTGTAATATAGAAATTTATAAAAATACAGTAACAGACTGAGAGTGAAATAGGAAAATACCCCAGGAGGTAACAGATCCATGCTCCATTGTGCTTTCCTCTGTCCCTGTGAAAACATTCATTTTTCTGATGAATCTTTTTCCAGCACAGTACCACCTCACATATATTTGAATAACTTATTAAGTGTCATTTGCACATTATTGTGAACTTATTCCTACTGATAGTTCTTTCCTTAGGTGCTTTTAAAATCTTTTCACATATTGTCATAATTCAAGCATGAACCATGGACTCATTTATAGTCTTATGAATACATTTTTACTTAGAAATACTTTCTATACCTGAATACTAAGCCTTACTTTTAGAATTGTAATTGGCAAATTTAGTCTGATAAAATCAGAGAGTGACTCCATGCTGTCCTGCCTCAAGAATGTGGATTAAGAGGAACTCTTGGTGTCCGTTAGAGTACAAAATCCAAGTGAATTAAAAAACATACAGAGGGAAAATTAGTAAAATATCAGATTATAAAATGCTCCTTCATAACATGAAATAAATTATATGTTCTGGTTGTATTTCTAGATGTATGCTCATTAGAAAAAAGTATAGTTGCACAAGAATCATTTATTTACATCAAATCAGTAATTAGTTAATTGTTCAAATATAAAATTTTTGATTTTGAGTTTTCTTATCTTTTGTTGTGGAACTATAAGGGCAATTACAATTCTCAGACATGCAGTTTGAAAGAGTACAGAAAACTTTAGCTCCGAAAGGTGTGGGAAGAGGCTTAATTTTCTCTAGTGCACTGGAAATTTTCTCACTATAGTTTCCCTAACTCTATTTGTTGTTCATGTGTTAATGTGCTTATAGAAGGGAAGTCCTGGGTTTCATGTATCTCTGATGTGCAGAGGACTACTGAGCACAAGGCGCAGGGACACCAGCCATTGAGTATTTGTTTCTTGCATTAGAAGGAGCACTTAGACACGGAGATAACAGAGCTAGTTTTCTTAGGAGTGGTCCGCTTCCCCTCACTGCATTGCTGCAAAGGACTGTAAAGGTTTGTCCAGCAGGAACATACTTCACTTACAGAAGGCGTCACAAAAATTACTTTGCCATCATTGGAGTTCGTGGCTCTCATTTGACATGCAATGCATTTAGAGTCCTGTTTGTTCATTTGCTTTTCTTTGATTTTGGTTGATGCACTCATTTTATTGGTGCTTTACTTTTTTGGAATGAAATCTGTGGGTCTAGATGTGGGGGATCAATGTGGGGTGCTGTCGATTCACTTCTCCTGTCAACTCTTCTTCTTTTTACTGCCATTGCTGAAAGAAGATTTTGCTGAATGCATTGTTAAAATAAAGACGTGCTTTAACTTAACCTGGGGTTACAACCTGAAAAGAACTGAAAGTATCATAAATGGAAAATACTTTTACTATCCCTCACCTATTAAACATCATAGTTCAGTTTAATGGACATTAATCATGCTCAGAACATTTGCATTACCATCCAGTTGGGCAAAATCAAGCTGATTTTATAAGGAAGTTTCTAATATTTTATATGATTTCTTGCATATCTATGTCCAAAAATGCTGCAAAAACAGTACATTGTAGAGCTATCACCATGGTTGTGTGGCTGCAGCTCACTGCTGTTGAGGGGCACCTGACATAGTGCAGGGCTATATATCACTGGCTCTGGAGATAATCAACATTCAACATTCAAAGTACTGTTTCTATTGAATACATGTTGCTTTCTCTCATTATAAATTTAAAAATTACTAAGAGAAACCATTGTTAATTTGGAGGCTAACTGCACATTCTTTTGCTTGATGTAAATATTAAAATTCTTTAGTAGGAAGAATTTTTCAGATACAGAGTATTATTGACTCAAGGAAATTTGTTCATTTTTATATTTCTGCTACATCAGAATGCAGACATTAATAGATAACATCATATAGCTATAAGTCGGGCATCAATCATGACTTGGTCCTTTGAAATCTTCTCTTAGTATATTCTTATTATCCAAATTCGTTTGATTTGAATAAATACAGTGTTAGGCAGAGACATTTTAATATCAAATGTTTAATAGCATAAAAGGTTGATTTAGCAATGAATTTTAATTTATTTTAAATTTAATTTTATTTTTAAGTTTTTTCACTGATAGAAGCATAAAATGTACAGATTAATAGGATATCATTAATGTTTGAATGCATGTATGTATCATATAATGTTTAAATCGAGCTTAATATATCCATATTCTCAAATATAGTTATGGTTAACCATGTTCTCAAACATTTTATGTTTAAAATCATTTTTATACTATTAAAAATAAATTCTTGTTGGATAGTTCTGTCACAATTTTCAGTGAAACTGTACAACTGACATAAGAAATAAGATGGATGAATTAAATCATTGTATTATTAGATCCTATATTGTGGAAAGTATCCAAGAAATGTATCTAGATAGTATTCTAGAAACCTCAGTTTGTCTTGATCCATTCATATGGTTTTTTTTCCAATCTATGTGTCCAACATTATTAGAACGCATCTTTTATATAAAGGTATAGCTTTTATCCATTTTGTTCAAAGATGTAATGGAAGCATAATTCATTTTGGTAAACGGACTTTACTTTTTCAATTTTCATTTTTCGGTGTTTAGATCTTGCGCAGTTCCATTCGCTTGAATGTCAGTGGGACTTACTCCTTGCTTCTAGACAGTAAAATGCCAAACAAAATCCAATAGGTTTGTGGTGAAGGCAAGTCTATGATTACATAAGAGTACATGACTGGTCTTACCACAGTGTTTTCACTGCTGCATGCTTTGAAGAAGGAAATATTTATGAACCACACAGCTGTAAGATCATGCATTCTAGCAGCAAACTTAGGGAGCTAAGAGCAGATTTTTCCTTACTCCTGCTTCTGAATAAGAATCCAGCCTTAGATGGAACCTTGACTGTTAACATGCAAGACCCTAAGAGAATCACAGAGATGCGCCCACATCCTGGACCACCAAAACTGAAACAAAATAGATGGGTGTTGCTTTAAGACACTAAATGTGTGGCAATTATTATATAGCAATAGAAAACTAATCTAGTACCAGTCACTCATGTGAACAGCATATTTGTTTTATTTTTGTTGATTAAGAAATAAATGACACACAAGAAAATGCACATGGCTTCAATACTTGTTCCAATAAATTATTTACATGTACAAGCCATTTGAGAAAGATACAAATTATTTTGTGAAATAGTTTGCATAGTATTGCTACTGTTTCTTAATAGGTTGGAAGAATTAATCACTTACACTCATCTGGACCTTAAGTGTTTTACTGTAGTAAAGTTTTTAACTGTATTCATTTCAATAAATAAATATAGGACTATTTAAACTTTCTATTTCTTGTTTACCAGTTGTAGTTTATGTGCCATTCAACCATTTATAAATCCCAATTTTAAAGTGGAACATAATCTTTTTTCATTGACAGACTTTTTAAATCTATATGCTGTTTCTATGTATGGATTTGTAATGTGTTTTATTCATTTTTTTTTAAATTTGTTTTTTTTTGGTAAATATTTAACACTTATAATCATTGCAAAGACTGTTCTTTCGCTTTATGGCTTTGTTCTTTTATATATTGGATTTATTGAAACAGGGTCTTACTAGGTAGTTCAGGTTGGCCTTAAACTCACTATGTGGCACAGGCTGGTCTCTCCTGAGTGCTGAGATTACAGGAATGTGCCACCACTCCTGGTTATATATTGATTTTAATTTCAATAATTGTTTTTCTGTCAGCTTCTTGAGATAGACGTACAGATAATTAACATTCATATATATACTTTGTATAACAAGAATTTTAATTTCCTTCTAACCACTATAATCCTGTTGAGACTATGTTAGTATCACGCTTCATATTTGCTCTTAATCCTTGAGTGTAGCTCTTATTCCTAAAGCCTGGCTCCTTATTTCTAATCCTGGCCTTTGCGATATCACTGAAGCTTTGAATGTTTATTAAGATCTCCATTCTGATTACCACTGGAGAAGGCCTCTGAAACCTCTACTCAGTAAGTTTCAAATGGTGTCCTCTAGTGGCCCTCCCAAAACCTCTACCTAATTTAAGAAGAAATATTCTCCAACTAAGTACATGAGTTTAAATAATTAAAAATAACATGTAATTTCAGTCTTAAACATAGATGTAAAATTCCTGAATAATGTTAAATTTCAGTTTATTACTTGAGCACTCAGTTGTTGTAATATGAATACAGTCAATACCTTTTTTGATTTAGATGAGATTTATACAGGATGATAATCTCAACATCTTGAAAAATAATTTCACTATAATCACCACCACCTATTTATGATGTAGGCTAGAAGCCTAGAATACAATTAATTTAAAACTTTCCCTTATTTTATGAAAGGTACATTTAAAAGGGGAATGTTGAGAAGATTGAATAAGCTAGATTAGGATGCCCATCTATCCATTTTAATGTAGTATTAAAATATCAAATTATGGTAAGATGAGAGGGAAAAACAGAATTCTTACAAAGGGCAGAATGGAAGATCTATAGTTGTTACTTATATTGTTTTAATTTTACTTTGATATTATTTTAAGTAATTTTACAGTTCGCACATTTATTACTTATGTGTGAGAAAAATACCCCATCTTGTCTTGCTAGTACTGCACATCAGAGTCTTTTCTTTCTGTTTATGTAACCCCACCTTCTATAATTATGCTGCGTGAATTCTACTTCCTATTATTAAATTTGTTCACATGTTCAACTAATATTGCTAAGGTACACTTGCTAAAGGAGCACCACGTAACTTATCTCACAATAACCCATTGCAGCAGTAATATATATAAAATAAGATCTCTTTTCTTATATCATCTTTGATCACTTAGAATTTATAATTCACTGGCTTTTCCTTTTTCACATTTTCAAGTTTCGTCGGATGAGAACAGAATTTAGATACCAATTTTCTACAAGCCATTTCCTTATCATGTGACTAGTATAACGCTGTCTCGCTGACTTCTAGGCTGTCTCTTTGCAACTCTCAGGTGGACACCAGTGGGTCTGTGCACCCTGTCTCAGAGCTACAGTGCAGGTGTGCTCTGATTGGCCAGTGCCACTTTACATGCCCTGGAATTAGAACTGCATACAGCACATTGTGGTGATCATGACGATGCTAGGTAACTTGTGCTTATTTATCCAAAGAGCCAGTCACTGAGCTAAACACATTACTCTTCTACACATTGAACTCACCCTGTAATGCTTTGAGTGAAGTACAAATTCCTTAACTTTGAGAAGAGAATCCATTATATAAACTATGTCTATGTTAGCGCTAATTGTGTTACATCTACATTATTGGAAGAAAATAATTACTACTGAAAAGCCAAGAGGCGTAAAGTTTTAACAATAGGGCAGTTTTATTGCTACTCTCACAACATTAACACTACATCAGATTATCAGAAGGTAAATGGAAGGAAATAGGGCTTGAAGACGGGGAATCTGTACTTTCAGTGAGTGGATCACTTGGGTGAACTCCTAGGGTCATTGCCTAGGCCAACTTTCAGTTACCTGCATGATAATTAAAAGCAAGGATGCATCATTTTTTTAAAGATCAAGACTTACAACTAATGTTGACAGGCTAATTTCATTAAGATTATTCTTTTAATTGGTGATATGGTGATAAGTAGGTGATTTTATTCTTTTAGTAAGTATAACTATATATATATATATATATATATATATATATATATATATTTAATTCACTAAATAATCCAATAGACATTTTCTCTCATTCTGTATTCAGATAATTCATGATCTCTTATGCCTTCATTCTGCTGTTCTGCCATTAGGCTTAAAGTCAGGTTCTCTCCTAACACCTCACAGTGCTGTCCACTCCCACATGCACTCTGTATGCTAAGCGCTCCTCATCCACCTCAACATATGGTTTACACAGCGCTGGAGGCCGTGCTGTCGACTAGGGTAAGTAATCATGTGGCTCCAAAGGAGGCGTTTCCCCTTGGTTTTGTTTTATTTTCTTTGGCGGTACTGGGGATTGAACTCAGGACCCTGCGCTTGCTAGGCAGGTGCTTATTCCACTGAGCTATATCCCCAGGCTCCTAAGGCGTTTCCCCTTGGAACATGAAGTGTTACTAGAAGTCTTGCATTACTTTCATTTGGCCTTTTAGAAAAGCAAGTACAGAGCAATCCATGAACTTGTCTGTGATCACACAGCTAGTGAGAAAGGCAAAGTCTTATTTCTAACACACTACTGAGAATCTGCTCACTGAACCTACTCACTCTTTGTTGGAACTCTATAGTACTGAAGTGAAGACAACATATTTGTTATGCAATAAGTTATATATATATATATATATATATATAATTATTATTATATGGGGGATTACTCCTCAGTAACAGACTCCTATCTGACAGGTAGGAAAATGGAATAGATTATGTGTGATTGATTTTCCAACACAAAAACTTTATAATTATATATATATATATATATATATATATCCCAAAATAATTTCTTAAGTGATAATAATCAATGAAAAATATTAATGAAAAGTGAGCATTCAGTCTTGTGTTTTCTAAAATGTACTGTGTGAAAAATAGGACTTAATTATTTGCTTCAAATTTCCAATCATAATAAAGGATACTGTATTATTACCCATTGCTTTAGTTTTTCTTTTTATATACAGGAAAAATGTTCTATCAAAGAATAAAAAAAGTATATTTATGTAGTGGTATTGCCATATTAATGTCACTTCTTTATCTACAGGTTTTAAAAAGTATCACATTCTGTTACTTTCCAGTAAATGTAATAAATAAGTGGCAGTTTATCGGAGTTCTTGGTCAACTATATTTTCTATTCATTATATCATCTCACATCAAGGAGAAAGGGAAAGCTCTTACTGTATTTCAAATATTGATCTTTATTTTTTTTATTTTTATTTTTATTTTTTTTTGCGGTACTGGGGATCGAACTCAGGAACCTGCGCTTGCTAGGCAAGCGCTTATTCCACTGAGCTATATCCCCAGCCCAAATATTGATCTTTAAATCTAGTCATGTTTTCCATTTGCCTTTTAGGGTGGTATGGTGCTTATAACCTCCACACCTGAACCCTAAGCTCTAACCTAGATTACTGGGTTCACTAGGTCCACATAAGTGAAAATAAATCTGGAGAAGGACTTCTGATGCCAATCCTTTTTGCTTCTAGATGTTTTCTTGTGCCTTTCCTACTCCATGGAGTAAGCTTTTACTGTAGTTTTCCCCTTATTGAGCTAATTATCCTTTAGCTGTCATGTACAATGTAGTGTGGAGAGCCCTTAGACCAGCACCTCCACTCTTTGCCTGGCTAGAGTCTTTCTCGTGGGGTTAACCCCAGTACTTCTGTTCTTTTACAGTAGAACTTTGAGAATAA